>PVKN010003591.1:0-30946 GCA_004027915.1 Capromys pilorides
AGACATTTATTTAAGGTACAGTATCTGCAGACCAGATAATTTTTGAACTGTGATTCAGGGTTAAACAAGTTCACAAAAATATTTTGAAGACAGTTGCATCCAGACTTCCAACTATGTGATTACTTCTTTGCCCATTCTTCTCGTTCTTTTCTTTCCCGAATAACCTCTTTGAGATATGGCTCAAGGTAGAATTTATCCTGAAGAACGAATAAAAGAACAGAATTACATTCTATATTCTGATACATCTCAAATACTCAAGTTTTTTTTTTGGCTGGACTAGGGTTTGAACTCACAACCTTGCCCTTGCCAGACAGGCACTTGTGCCATGGAGCTATCTCCCCAGACCCTACAATGGGTATTTGTTTATTTATTTAATGTATTCAGGACAGGGTCTACAGGGTTGCACTGTGTAGACTGGACTAGCGATTCTCCTGTTTTCAGCCTCCCAAGTGCTGGGATTACAGGTGCGTGCCACCACGCCCAGTCTTAATCGCTCTATCAGTGCGCCCTGCGGGGCTGGCACAGCATGCAGGGGATCGAACCCTGGATGTTGCGCTCGGCCTAACAAGCACTTTAGTCTGCTGAGTCTCTGGCCAGCCCCCTCAATGGGTTTTATCTTTTTTTTTTTTTTTTTTTTTGGTGGTACCAGGGAATGGGTTTTAAATAACGAATAAAGGCCATTAAAATCAGGTATTTTTATTATCAACCTAAGAAAACATAATCTCATCCAGACCAAGAATTAGTTGCTGTTCAAAAAAAAAAAACCACAGATGTTGTAGTTAAGTTTCTCAACACGTTAGGAAAGAAGGTGAAAGTCACTAGAGCAACAAAGAAAGGAGTGGCCACGGACTTCTGCCAGCTGCAGCAGCGCAGCTCAAGGGATGAAGGTGCCCCAGTGGGCTTCCTCTGAAGCAGGTAACAATGCAGAGGAGAACAGTATTGGCCTAGGAGGCAGAACCCACCCAGATTCTAGTCCTGGTCTACTAGAGATTTGCTCAGCGATTCTGGAAGTTACTTCACCTCTTAAGTTTCTATATGGTTTTTCTCCCTAAGACAGAGCTAACATCCTTAATCTCATGCTTCACGCAACCTTGAGAATCCTAACGCAGTATACAAATGTGTTTGTTTCTAAAACTCAATCCTTAACCGTTTGAGTCCCAAGCAGCGTGATCATACTGCTGAGATTTTACGTTGAGAAAACCCAGCACATTTCGAACATTGTGGACAACTGACAGTGCATTACCGATTGTCGAAGTCGCGCGCTCAGATTTACTGACGCAAGTACATCGCACAGCTCCTTTTAATATAAACAGTACATTTTACAATAGGTAGAATGATACTATAATAATGCAATAATACATTACAAAATAAAAATTTTTATTTTGTTCATCAAGATAGGTATACAGTATTTTATCCAATTCATCGATGAAAAATAAACAAAGCGCTATCACACTGCTTGGTATTTCTTGACATAAAATAAAACAAGCGCTATCACGCTGTTTCGGTCTTTTCATACTCATTTAGAGAAAGCACGGTTGCGCTGTTTGGGATTCTTCAACAGTGTTTTTTCAATACCCCCTGGGACTCAAACGGTTACTGGCCAGCACTGCCTGGTACACAACAGCTGCTTTACCTCCTCATACTTCGTCCACTGCTCCTTAGGCAGGATCTGATGCTTCATGCTCAGGTCCAGGGCTCTCTTAATGCGAAACATCCTGTCGTTGTAAAGGTTTTCTGGAAGCCTTCTTATGGCTTCTTTTACATCCTCATCTTCATATATTGTATCATCTCGCATTAAACCTATTAATGGAAAATTAAAGTTATACTGAACACGTCTCTCAAAAATCAGAGGTCAAGCACTACTGAGACAGCTCAGCAGACTAAGCACCTGCTTAGGCAAGTGCAGGAACTGGGGTTCAATCCCCAGCTGTACAGGCCTCGACCACCAAGACCAGGCATGGTGAAGTACACCTGTAATCCCAGCACTGGGGAGGCAGAGAATTGGAGGATCACTACAGTACAAACGCGCCGCATAGCAAGACCCTGTACCAAACACACTCAACATTTTCTAAAATATTTTATTTAGTTCATTTTCTGCATTTAGTACAGGGTCTTACTACACAGGCTGGATTCATAGTGTTTCTCCTGTTTTTCAGCCTCCCAAGCACTGGAATTATAGGCATATACCACCATGCCCCATCTCAATCACCATCACGCCCTGGGAATGGGGCTGGATCAAACTTTGGGCACCGAACTCTGCCTAAGCAGGCACTTTACTCCGCTGAGCCATCTGGGCAGCCCTCCAAATATGTTAAAAATAAGTAAAATAATCAGGAGTTGAAAAAAAAATCAGGGGTTGAAAAGAGTAAAATATCTTTCTGAGTTGTGACTTAAGATTTGAGTGAAATACTGAGTTCAAGTTATGAACTAGATATGATGGAAATTCAAAGCATTTCATACATGTGATGAGTTATTTCTTGAAATAAATGAGCTTCTTAAACTACACCACCACAGAAGATACGTTTTGTCTAAATCAATTTAGAAAATATTGCTTTACCTTGTCCTTAAATACACATCATAAACCATACCTCTACTTCCTTATACTTTAAATCTCAAGTCAAGATACTACAGAATCTAAAAACCCCAGTGTAATAAGGAACCACTAACATTGATGATGCTTCAAATAAGCTTCAGGCACAAAAGAATCCTAGGGCAAATTATAAAGTACTTAAAAAGCTCATAAATCATTGCAAAGATGTGAGGCAAATGAATATTTGAATAAAATCTCCACATTCAAAGTTAGCATAACTGGGCTGACAAGATAGCTCAGTAGTCTAAAGCTCTTGCTTAGGCAAGTTTAGGGACCTCAGTTTGATCCCCAGCACCACATGCCGTGCCAGCACTGCCCCTAGAATGGCTGAGCAGGCCACCACAAAAAAATAAATAAAAATTTTTAAAAAACACCAAATTTGTATAACTTAAATGTTTAAATTTTAAGAGTTGAGAGAAGGGGGCCAGGGAGATAGCTCAGCAGTCTAAAGCGCCTGCTTAGGCAACCACAGGGATGGCGGCCCGGTTTGATCCCTGGCACCACATGCTGCACCAGCCCCACCCTCAGGGCAGGCTCAGCCAGCCATAAAATAAGTAAAATTTAAAAAAAGAAACTAATAGTTGAGAGAAGGAAAACATAAAAAGGAAGTTATCTTTTACCATAAAGCATTTCCACCTCAAACATTTTAAAGGACTTTCCCCCTTTCCTCTCAAAACAGGCAAAAACAAAACAACAACCACTCCACATACCACAGGCAGAGGAAAGCACAGATACATACCCAGCTTATTGAACCCTGCAGCATTGTAGTACCACTTCCGAATGCCTTCCAGCCACCGGCCTGATGCTGCAACTGACAATTATCACACCGTTAGTTGCTACAGTTCGTTTATTGGGATGAACAAACCATCTGTACTTTTGGATAACAAAAGAAAAAATTCCTTTTAAAGACATACACTATATGCTGTCAATAAACAGTTGCCTATTTGAGCAAGGAGCAAGAGACTGCAGGTAACCCAGTAGCAAGTCACAGGAGGAAACGGAAACAGAGGCCTCAAATACCTAACAGACAAATGATCCAAGGGTGCACTCACTGCTACTTCAGCTTCTCAAAGAGTCCAACATTCCCAATCCATGTGCATCTTGCACACACAATGGGGGGGGGGGGAATGTAGAACATTTTTAACACCTGTAGTTTCAAAAACAAAATATTTAGATGTTCATGGGTAACTAACTTTTCTTTTGGTAGAATTACATGAAAAAAGGAAGACTTCAGGATACTCTGCTAGGTTTACAGACTCATCACCTAAACCTTTTAGTTTACATCACTGCTCTTGGCCAACCTCTTTTTTAAAAAAATGCATTTAAGGATCTTCAGACCATTAGTAGCTTAGATATTAACACAGATTAGTAAAAGAGGCTCATTTCCCCCTTCACAACTAAATAATTGCCCATCCAGGGAATGAACACTGGAACATGGAGGAGAAAAAAAGGTTAAAGCTTTTCATACAACAAGCCTGAGCTGGATGCCGAAACCCGTTACTGCAGTGATGGGGAGCCCTTTATAGAGACTGAGAGTTCAAACACCAGCTCCAAACCCACTTCTCTATCCCAAAGTGCCAACACTGCAATCTAACCTGAACCTGATGCTCGCTGCTTGGCCTGGGCGCCGACAGAGGGCGCTCTGCTTGGCACATTACAAATCCTATAAACGCATGAAATTGTTTCTATAAAAAATAAAAAGTATCGAGAGTAAACAATCTAAAAACGTAGTTGTTCACCACGAGTCCATGACCAGCCTGAAACGTAGTGAGACAGTTTCAAAAAACTCAAAAGAATAAACACAAAGAAAACATACTTGTAGAAGATGAAGACAAATGACTTGTAAGTACTTATCAGCGATTTTGATAACGATCAATCATCACTGAACACTTCCAGGCACTCTCCTACCTGGCAGGAAAGTTTTATCCACATTAGATGTTTGTGAGAAGCCTGCTGATGAAGAGGATCCGGCCTTATAGAAGTGATACTAGCCAAGTCAGAGCTTGTAATAAAAATAGGTTTATGTGTTTACCAAACAGCATAGAAACATAATGCGTTGTATTTAGTAACGCTCCTTAAATATTTGTCAAAGTAATGAAGTCATTCTTATACATTTTCTCTACTCCCCAAAAGCTCAATGTCATTCAGGTTAACTGATTTATCTGGCAATCCGTTTCTTAATGGTTTCACAATTGCTGGGGGCTGTGGAGAAGCGCCAGTATTTTTTTTTTTTTTAAAGCCATTTCTCCCAGAGAGCAGAGATTAATTAAAATGGGAAGCACGGTAGTATTTGAGGTGCACGTTATTTTCACATGTCCCGGCCGCTGTTACCTTCTAGCTCATAATAAAGGCATTTGCTCGCATGCCTACGATAAGGACAAGGTTCTCCAAACACAGATCAAGCTCGCGTTCCAGAAAAGCCGAAGCTGTTACCCTGAAGCTTCACTAAAGACCTTGCGGCCGCCTCCGTTCCCAGGAAGAAGCGTGGGAAGAGCGGCCGCAGCCTTCTCTCCCTTCCCCTGTTGTCAGGGCAAACGGGACACGGCCCTACTCAGCCGTGCCCACGGCAGTGCTCGGCGCACCCAGCCCTCGCTTGCTTTGGGTGAACTTCAGTCAGCCTCTAATTCTCTCCTTGCAAAGCAGAGAGGTGAGGCTCAGGGCTCCCGCAGCGGCGCTCAGGGCTGGGAGGGCCACGGCTGGGACCTGTCCTCGGCGACTCCGTCTCACCTCTCCCGC
Source organism: Capromys pilorides (assembly GCA_004027915.1). Lineage (NCBI taxonomy): Eukaryota > Metazoa > Chordata > Mammalia > Rodentia > Capromyidae > Capromys > Capromys pilorides. Next base: position 5,327 of record PVKN010003591.1, read on the forward strand.
ACGCCCGGCAGAGGAACGGTGGAACGCGTCCTTTTAACGGAATGGAGCCGCCACTTTCCCTTCTGCTGTGCGTGACAGAACACAAGAGGCGCGACGTACAGTGAAACCTAAAAAGCTGAGCGCCACGGCGCCCACCCAGCCACCACTTACCTGCCGGGCGGCCCGCCATCTTGACCGAGAGCGAAGCGAGGCCTTCTGGGTAAGTCCTAGAGGACGCGCCGGGAGCAATGGGCGGTGCCCTACGTCGCGTCGCCAGCGCGCAAGGACGCGTGCGCAGCCGCAGCTCTGACGCTGATTTAGGCACCTGCTGGGTTGTTCCCCCGAGCAACATCGGTGGAGTAGGCTGTTACTGCGTGCTTGTTTCCTTGCAGAAGCCTGTTTCCTTGTTTCCTCGTACATAACAGGCAAAACACTAGGAAAGGCAGTAGGAAACAGGGCTTTGGCCCAGGTTACAGGAATTTGGGATGTATTAATTGTGCCCTTGAAGCCAGGCATCTTGCTAAACGCTCCTCAGGAGAGGGATGACAAGCATTGGTTCCAGGACCCCTGGAAACTCTCTTAGACACTTAGGTTCTTTCTGTAAAACGTTTCTGTAAAACGCTTGCCTATTACCTACACCGCGTTCTTTTAAATCTCTAGACTACACTTTATACAGTGTAAATGCTATGTAAATAGCCATACAGTATTATTGAGGGCATAACGACAAGTGACATATAAGTGAACACCCCCAAGTATTTTCCTCTCATGGCGTTGAATCCACCACACACATAGAATTCTCAGCTATCGAGAGCCAAATGTGTTTTCATTTAACTTCAATCCTATGATACAAGTTCTGTGATTAAGAGTCTTCAAAACGTTAACTATTAACCCAGCACTATGGGAGACGAAGGCCGAGGTGTGGAAGTTTCTGTCCAGCCTGGCCTGCGAAATTTAGGTAGACATGGTCTCAAAATGGGTGGGAATGTAGCTCAGTGCAAAGGCCATGGGTCCAATCCCAGTACCAGAGAGGGAGGGAGGGAGAGAAGTTGAATAACTTATGTTTTTACATTGATAATATACAAACATTACGATTTACACAAGAAATCTGTGCATCTAAGAAAGTTCCCAGGGGTCCTGAAACCGATGTGCGCCTTGCTTGGCAAGCAGAGGTATAATCCTTACCCTGTAGTGCTCTTTAAAGTGCAAGTGGCAAGAGGAAGAAAATTTTATCTTAAGGGGCAAGACACCCAGGACTGTCACAAAATAACAGCTCCTATAGGCAGTAAGCATAGAGCCCTCATGTGTGCTGGTAGCTGTTTCTTTTTAGCATAGGGTAGAAATGATACTTCTATGTGATACTTTTGGGGAAAGAAAAATCTTTACGAGCAACTTTCCACATATCTTTTCCCTTTCACAGACTGGCAACACTGCAGTCACAGCAGAGAAATCCTGCATCTATCAACATGTTATCATCACTGAAGGTCATGTCGACCACAGCCTTTGTGGTCAGGAGTGAAATATGTGGAGGAAATCGTTATGGTTTTAAAGCAGCTGATACTTTAGGATTGTTCACTACAGCAGCATGGCAAGCCTGAGAACTGTCTGTAAAGACAAAATGAAATTCTGAGAAAGAATAGGCAAGACAGTTTCATGAGTTGAAGCTGTACCTTCTAGTTTCCTGTCTATTGATCTCATCCACTAGAGTTCCATGAAAGCACACACCTGTGTCACATTCACTACAGTACTCTAGAATCTATCAAATGTCTACTGACAAGTGGAAGTTCTAATAGGAAGGCCACTACATACTTGGCTCTGGCCAATTAGAAATGTAGTTTGACACAAAGCTTTTAGGACACCTAGCATACAAAACTCAGGTATACTACAAATGGCTTTTTCTGGTTTGAAATACTTAGTTCTTTAAAAATTCCAAGTGCAGCTGGATAGTTTTGGTAAAGTTGGAAACCTAATAAGCCTTAGCTAGCTAATTCACATACCTCTGCAGCTAGCATGGCTGGACTCGCTGGGGTTCAGCCAGGCCCTTGTCTCCACCTCATTTCTCCAAACCCAGACCTCTAACGTGGCTGGGGACTCCAAGAGCAGATGTTTCTGAGACAAGCCCTGTTGTGCACTTGTTTACCAAGCCTGTGCTTGATTATGTCCCTTCAACCAAATCCTAAAGGTCAAGTAAGTATGGGAAGACTTGTCGAGCATGCAAATGCTACACAGTGCACTGACCACTGCTACTGTTATCAGTCTGCCCAACAGGTAATCCTAAAGCAAGTGTGTAATCACAGAGTCTCAAATTATAAAGAAAGAAGCAAAACTCAGAGATTAAGTAATGAACCTAGGAGGCTATCGATTCATAGCATAAATCTTCATGTTCTGGCAGTCAGTCAGGGTTTATTATGGCTGCAATTGCATCTCACTGCATTCCTCTTAATCTCCAAACTTTCCCGTTTCTTTCCCTTTTCTGATTTGTAGTAGCCAGTTAAGGACAACCTTGAGTATCTGTGCTCAGGGAGATAACACTGTACATAATCCCAGGGGAAATATGATTTTAGCACTTCTGGAGTACTGGCCATTAGACATTTCAGAGGAAATAAGGCTATCTTGTGATAAAACCACTTTAAAAGACCTGTGGACACAAGACCAGAACATTTCCCATTACTCACAGCTTCATCATAATGCCAAAGCTCCAGTGCACAATAAACTCCCTCCCTTTTCTCCGAGTTTGCTGTATTTTAGTTTTCTCCTTTCTTCAAGAAAGGGTAATGGTTCCGTCAAACAAAATTTAAGTCATTAGGAACCTGTAAGAAATGTCTCCAAAGTATGTACATAAATATACAGAATGAAGAAATTCTTGTATCAACTGAGACCTTAGACGTTTATTTAAAAATATATTCATTTATTCATATATACATTCATTTTACAACATTACTTTTAATACTCATCAAAACTAAAGTGTTTTTAAGAATTTTTCAAAGTCCTGTACTGAGGTGTTAGCAATCTCTTCACAGAATACTGCATCAGGAATGGATACTAATTTCTCCAAAGAGATGTAGTTAGGTTTTGCTGGGTCATACTGTGCTCTTCCTAAATAGGCAAGAAACAGGTGTCTTTCTTTGACTTTAAGCAGCTTTGTATTAAATACCTAAGGAGAAAAAAATTTTTTTGAAAACACTACAATAAATGAAGAAATACTTGATTATTTTAATAAGTTAATATAAAGTGTTGATCACATCCTCAGTAAATCTGAGTAATGCCACAAGATTTAAATATTGTATTTCTGCTAGAAAATTATGACTAAAAGATAAAAAGACTACCAGATCTGGTGGTATACATCTAAAGTCAAGCACATGCCTAGCATGTAAAAACTATTACAGAAGCAATCATGATTCAAGAGACTCAAAGGCAACAAACAGAGCAGTAATAAAACAGCTCAGTGCTACAGTGGGCAAAGAACATGGATTACGCTCAAGACAAGAGTGTCAGAAGAGGCAAGCCTCAGGTCCTGCCCCACATTACCTCATCAGGACCTTCAGGAGTGAGGCCAAAGATTTGTTTTATAACCCATCTAGATGATTCTGTTAATCGTTAAATGTAAGAACTAATGTCTGAAATCGAAGTCTATGTCAGCAAAAAAACCCTTAAATTTCACAAACTGCAAAGCTCTCCCTAACTTTTACCATTTCTGCTGCTTCCCAGCTAGCATGAAAATGAAATGAATCTGATGTGTCTGCGAGGCAGCTGGGGAAAATGTCTCACCCATAAAGCAGGACAGGGCAGGATCGAGGCAGGTCCTGTCAGCACAGCCTGCTGTAACACAGGAGGGAGGCCTGGAAACCCCTCCAGCAGGCAGGAACAGCCTGCACTTGCTCTCCCTTTCCCAGTGTTCAAGAGGAAACAGTAGTAAGAGCTCTCTTGGAAAGACTCTGAACACACCTGCAGTAACTGATTTGCTTTGAGAATGATGACCAGAAATGGTACATGGTGTTAACTCAGTATGAGTTGGTATGTTGTCGGGAAAATATCTTTTTCTGTCTGAAATCAAATGACATCTTTTCTGCTCTCATTTGGTTACTAACTTCCCATTACCACATTATCACTGTGAGATGCAAACTGCTTTGGTTTTAGTTTTAAGTATGGTTCCAAGGCAGAGACTCTTGGCTTATAAAATTATCATATAATACACAGAGAAAACCTCAAGTGACTCCGGCTCCCAAACTTGGGCTGATTTCCTATGAATAACCCTGAGGCATTTCGTGGCTTGTGACTAGACATTAGTATACTTCTCCAAGAGCTCAAGTTATTTCATCATTGGGAACTGTGGGCTCTTCCCAGTCCAAAGCTACTGCTCAGACTGAGGTGTTGGCTTTTTGTTGTTTTTCTTCTTTAAAAAACAAACAAGGTGGGGGCCAGGGAGATAGCTCAGTGGCACAAGTGCCTGCCTGGCAAGTGCAAGGTCATGAGTTCAAACAACGGTCCTGAAAAAAAAAAAAAAACCAAGATGGCGGTGTAGACCATCGAGGACCACTTTGCCATTATCACAAAATATTATCCTGTAAATGATGCATTAGTTTTAGAGGTGCAAAATAAACAAAAACCCTAACCTATAAGTTATTGATCCTCTTTCCTGAGTCTGTCCCCCCTACCCCCATTAGTCCACTGAGCTATCTGGCTGGCCTGGGTATGGGTTTTTAAACTCAAATGACTATGTCCTAATCCTGGTTCTCCTCTTTGTTACTCAGTAACCTTGGAAAACCTCTATGCTCGCTTTCTTCTTTTGCAAAACAGGGATAGTAGAAGTACCTCATTGGTGGTTGTGAGAGTTACAATGAATACAAGCAGAGTGGTAAAGATAAAGCTGGCACACTGTAAACCCTCAGCAACTGTTATTTCTTGATTCCTATTTTTGCCTGTTCTACACTGAATTAGTTTTCTGTAAGTCTTCTTGTTAAGGTTTTACCATTACATAAACCAGTCATATTTTTAAACCCTGTCTATCACTCTGGATTACATACTGCACAAGAGACAGGCCTTGTCTGGTTTTTGTTTCCGTAGTATCCACACAGAGTCTAGCCCAGGATGAATGATCCATTATACATTGAGAGAATAAGGTGCCTAGTATCTGGAAAGAACAAGATCAGACTCTTGCCATGATCAACTGTCACTGAATTATCCACTGATCCAGGGAAAAACAAGCTGTGACTGCTTTTTAGTTGAGGAGTACTTGCTGTACAATGGAATGCTGTATAGCCTAATTCACACAACTGTGCTCCCCAAGAACATTCACAGTATGACGGGCGAATAATATACTGCTACATATGAAGGAACTGGATCAAATGCTGCCTAGTCCTACAAGTTGTGTTAAGTTTGTATTTCTTTTACCCACCTTTATATCAGACAGTGACATGCCTGGTGAACTGAACAGAGGGATCACATCAATGGAGGCTAGTCTGTCATTTGTCCAATATATACGCACTGAGTGCCTACTCACATCACAAACAGCAAGGAAGGCTCTTCATCAATGACTTATTCGTACAGCAGATATGTATTACATGTCTACTAAGTGCCAAGTGTAGTTTCAGGCACTACGGATTTGGCCATGTGTGAATGAGACAATGTTTCTGCCTTCAAACAGTATTTCTGTGAACAGCAAATAAGAACTTGGAAGGTAAGTTCAGAAAAGTCTGATTAGCTGAGAAAATGCAACTACATGTTTGGCACAATTGTAAGCTGGAAATGAACCTTGTTTTTGACGAGGATCATTATAACATGGTTGTGGGGGGACACCCACTTGGGACTCCCTTCCTATCCCTCTCTTAGACAGCTTTCTTTCCCTCAATAAATATGTTCTGCTAAAAAAAAAAAAATAACATAGTTGTTAGTGCATGGATTTGGATTGACTATGAATGAAAGTACATGTGCATTAAAAGGACTTTTGCAGAAAGTGATCTCATTTCAATTTAAATGGAGGAAAGCAACAGAGACTATGTTACATTCTTCTGTCTGACTGCAACAGGCAGAAGTAGGAGTTTGTAGAAACTATAAGAACACTGAGCCGCTGTTGGTTCTCCTCGGCGCAGCAGCTGAGGACCCTCGGCCCCCAACGCTGGGCAATGGCAGCTGCCACACAGAGCTGTTGCTGCGTACCTGTGGGAACTTGACAATGATGTGGTGCGGAATGTTCATCACATTGTGCACATAATCGAAAGTTGCCGTGAGTTTCCTTTTATTTGCAGTGAGCATCTTTGGGATTCTCGTGATCATATGTTGAATTTCATTATGTTTAAAGCCAAGTTCAAGACGATAAGCCTATGAGAAAGCAAATTTGCTGAGTCATGAGTAGAAACAGTATTTCACTAATATGCCAGAGGACACATTGATTCTTCTGAAATAAAAAGACGTCTGGGCACTATGACTTCATTCTTGGATGACCTGAATTTGAAAACCCTCTCCTGAGAGTGAGGTTCTCACAGCAAGATATCACCATAAAGGTCACCAGAAGGAGCATCTAATTATGAGATGAAATAACAGTGCATAAGGGCAGGCTAGGAAGGTGTCTGTATAGGCTGGACACAGAGCAGCATTATGGCTTCCAAGCGCTTCCTGAGCTTCTGCCCCCAAGCCCACCCACCATGTGTGTATTAATGAAAACTACACGTCCAATTCAAGAAAGCTGATCAAAAAGCCAGGCATAGTGGCACATGCCTGTAAATCCCAGCACTAAGGAGGCTGAGAAGGAATACAGCTGCTCCAGATCAGCCTGGGCTACAAAGTGAGCTCAAGGCCAGCCTAAGCTGCATAGTAAGGCTTGGTCTCAAAAAGACAAGACAGAAAAGAAAAGAAAGTTAGTTGATCAAACTAAACACAACAGGGAAGGGCCGAACAGATAGCTCAGTGGACTAAAGCACCTGCTTAGGCAGAGCACAGTGGCCAGATTCGATCCCCAGCATGCTGTGCCAGCCCTGCCTCTGGGGTGTGATGAGACATCGATTGAGACTGGGTGTGGTGGCATGAGCCTCTAATCCCAGCTCTTGGGAGGCTGAAAAACAGGATCACTTCAAGTCTGATCTATGTAGTAAAATCCTGTAGACGCTACACTAAATACACAAAAATAAAATAAAATAAAAATTAAACACAGCAGGGAGTAGGTCCTTCATGTACTTCTGGTGTTCAGCTTTCCCCCACCAAACCACTGCTCAGCTGGCTCTGAACTTCATCTTCTAGGCTCCGTGAGAGCAGAAACTACATTCCCAGGAAGTGACTGAGTATAGAACACTGGAGCACGTTGGTAAGTAGGTCTTACTTAGCTTCGAGAACACTACTCCAAATTTGCATACGAACTAGTCAGTTGCTTTGGCTTCCTACCTTCCTTTCTTTCTTTCTCTTTGCAGTATCAGGGATCGAACTCAGGACCTCGCGCTTGCCAGGAAAGCACTTACTCTACTGAACAATTTCCCTATCCCTCTACCATTCTCTTTTTTAAAATTTTTTTAATAGATTTAATTTTAAAGAGTAAAAAAAGCAGAACCAAAGATAGAAAAAAAAAGAGTACACATAGTACAGAATTTCAAGACAAGAAAAATTTAACAATGGTTGCATTACATATTTTTATCATCAAATCAGTTTAGATCAACAGAAATAGGTATGTAACACTGATCAAACAATTAAACATTAACACTTTCAATAAACATTATTTTTTTTTAACTCTTCCAAATGCATTTTGAATTTAAGTCACTCTTCTAAAAAAAAATTATAGGGGTTGAGGATGCAGAAAATGCAAGGTCCTGAGATTGATTCCTGATACCACCCAAAATTAATTAATTAATTAATTCATTCATTCATTCATTCTTTTGAGTCCTTACATTAGGGAGACTATACGATATTTGCATATGTAGGTCTGGTTTATTTCACTTATGAGTATACGTTCAAGATAAATCCATTTATATATGAAGTCTTCTAGTTTATCATTCCTTACAGCTGAGTAATATTCCATTTTATGAAAATACCACATCTTCTTCACCTATTCTTCAGATGATGGGCATTTTGGTTGTTTCCAGGATTTGGCTATCACAAATTGTGCTGCTATGAACATAGGTGCACAGATATCACTACGATATGTTTTCAGTTCTTCTGGAAAAACTCCCAGTGCCCCTACCATTCTCTTAAAGGAATGACAGTAAAGAACGTCTGGCATAGTCTGTGACAGAACTAGAGCTAACAAATGGCATGGTACCAGGGAGAATGATATGGTTTTTGCTACTTTCTCTTCACAGAAGCCTTGGATACAGCCTCCTAACTGGAGACACAGGCAGTCTCTCATGATGAGCACACAAAGCAGTTTCAAAAATTGGTAAGACACAGCCTCTCGTGCCTGGCAACAGCAGCAGCTTGGAGGTCCAGCTCACCCCTGGCCATTACTTTAGGATAAAGGGCACAAATGTCCACAAGGCAATTTATTCAGGTATCACCTGTGGAACATTACTAAGATAAACTTGCTGCGTGTCTGTTATATATGCTTTTATTATTGTCTTTTAGAAGTAACTTTTTTAAAATTTAGTTTTAAGATGACAGTGGCAAAATCTATTCTTTTCATGAGAGAACCCTTAAAGAAACTGAATTTTCAAAACTGAATTCTCTGTCCCGCACCACATGTCACGCTAGCCCATCCCTGGGCGTGCTGAGCCAGCCGCAGAGACTAGTAGTGGTGGTGGCACAGACTTAATCCCAGCGCTGGGAAGGCTGGGACAGGAGGACTGCTACAAGTTCGAGCTACACAGTGAGACCCTGTACCAAATACATAAAATAAATAAATAATAAAACCAAATTCTCTGAAAACTGTCCTACCTTCAAGTTTTCTTTCACAGGCTCTAGACTTCCAGTCAGCAGCCTTGGAAGACGAACGATCAGATCTCTCGTCTATAGTTTTGAACAAAACAACTGATTATTACATGTGCACATTTAACTAGTTTGGCAAACTAAGGCTTTAGTAGAAATATAAAACTAAAACTTCAAATATGACTCAATCAGAGGAATGATAAAAACCTTAGATGTACATCAATGCAGTGCTATTTTACGAAAAACTACTGAAACAAAACTTAAAGAACCAACTTGATGGAACAGCATAAAGTGATGCAGCTTTATGTTTAGCCTACCAGCAAAATCATTTTTGTACAATAGCAGCAATGAATAGGATCCATAAGGGTGAGCTGTCTGAAACAGGAGATTTAACAGTTACTAAGTGTACCTGCTATGGAAAGTATAAAGTCTCTCCATCCTTTACCTTCTTCACACTAAGTTCAAGTTCCTTCTGAAAAAATCCCAATCTGTTATCCAGTCTTTCCACCGAGAAACTCAGCAAAAACGGTGCATTCCTCACCATCTGTGCAATATCTGCCTTACTGAAATTTTTAGACTGCAGATAAGCCACCCTGGAGAAATAATAAACATAATATGACCCTTACTGTTAACATTCCAAAGTACCACCTTTTATTTTTACAAAAAGGATCCCACATAGACAAAAAAGATAAATAAAAACATTTTGAGCCAATGGTCCAAATATGGGCAAAACTAATAACCACTCACCAAATTGTACAATGGTTTCAACTTATACTTAAACACAGAAAATAATTCTGAAATCCACTAATGAGCAGATTCCTTCTTTAGCCAATATGACTTATTATTGGGTAGTGAAAAATTAAATAACTTCTGTTCAGACTTCTTTTTGCTAAGAACAGAAAAAAATGCCAATTAAAGAAGAAATAAAGAACTCCATATGCCAAAGAGAACCCACAAACAAGGCTGTAACTGACACTTTTCATTACCATATTATGCATTTTCATACATAATTTTGACAGTACATACTTTATTAACTGAAAATTTTTTCCTAAGTTTCTGGGTACAAAAATAGAATAAATGTAGAAAGTTTAACTGTTACATGGGCCGTGTAAAAGTTCAAAAATATAACAATTGTTTTTAGAGCATAAGAGTGTTCTTTTTATATCCAGAAAACTATACATATTATATAATATCATCTGAGTAGACGAGACTCAAATTTTTGATGCCACTGTGTTGACTACAAGCTATCTCGAACCAGGTACACCCTATTCAAAGCATTCCATACCTAACAACTCTCTCCCAGGACCAATACTTTTATTAAATGTTTAAAATATACTATGACATCTTGTTGTTGTTGTTGTTTTTTGTCTTTTTGAGACTTGCAGTTCAGGCTGGCCATGAACTCAATTTTGTAGCCCAGGCTGGTCTCGAACTCACAGCAATCCTCCTCCCTCAGCCTCCCAAGTGCTGGGATTACAGGCATGCGCCACCACCGCCTGGCTTTTAATTCTTATTAGAGGAAAAAAAAAAAAAAAAAAAAACTACTGTGATTCAGATAAATTGCTCAAATTATATCTGAAGCATAACAGACTTATTTTGGTATTAGGAACCAAATCAAGACCTTGTGCTTGCCAAGCAGGTACTGTACCACGAAGCTATTTCTGTGACACCTACAGTTAAAGAACCCAAGGTTTACTGACATAAATAACTGTCTTAGATCACCAAATAATCAGTGATAAAATGAAACTGAAGTTAGGCATGCCTATATCTAAACTCTATAACAGTCCAATACCATGTAATAGAATGTAATTACTTTAAAATTAAATATCTGAATACAGTATTACTTCTTAAAGTATCAGGCTCTGAAATAATTGATAAATTTAGCTACATAATAAAAAACAAAACAAAGTTAAAAGACAAGTGACACTTTTTTTGGGGGGTGCGGGGTGGAACCAGGGATTGAACTCAAGCCCTTGTGCTTGCTAGGTGAGCACTTAATCTACTGAGTTAGCTCCCTAGCCCAGATAAGTGACTCTTGGAAAAATGTTTGTAAAATATCTTCAGAGAAGCACTTTTTTCAAATATATAAATGGATATTTACAAGAGAGAGGAAGAACAAAAAAGATGGGAAGAGGAAGGGAAGAAGAGAGGGAGGAAAAGAAGGGTGGGCCCAATTTTAAAATGGGAAGCGAGATATATATAATTTACAGAGAAGGGGAATGGGAATAGAAGCAAAAACTCAATCCATGCAAAGTTACTCCAAACATGAAGTGTTTCCACATCTGCTGCTCCAAACACTGTTTCCAAAGAAACAGACAAAATGATATCATAAAGTTATAAAACAAACAAATCATAATGTATAAAGTTTGATAATGCTATACTGAAGATAATAGGGAAATTGATACTTCTGTTATGGAAGACATATAAACTGGAAAACTCCCACACAGGATAGTATCTATTAAAATTAGAAACGAACATGCCCTGTGACCAAGCAATTCTACTTCAAACATATGCCCTATGGTTCTTTTTTTGCGTTACCCGGGATTAAACTCAGGACTTTATGCTTGCCAGGCAGAGGCTTATTCTACTGAGCTATCTCCCTGGCCCACATTTGTCTTATAGATCATGTACGTCCACAGCACATGCAAGATGAGGAATGCATGGGAGAGCTGCTGCATCATCTTGACAGTGAGAACTGGAAACCCTTTCACGTTTGTCAGTGGACAGATCCGTAGCAGGGGGGATCTGAAATGATCCCCCCTGTCTAGAATTTATACTTCCTTGGAATATTCTTGAATACCCAGGCAAGCTGGTTTTTGAATGGTCAAGGAAGCAAGCAGTGTCCGTGGCAGTCCACAGCAAGAGCACTGGATGTGAGTTTCATAAGCTCACTGTTTTTCCCCTTTGTTGTGACAATCGGTCTTTATCACATGAGACTGTATATCCCATGACGGGAATCAAACTTGGAACCTTGCACTTGTCAGGCAGGCATTGTGCCACTGAACTATATCCCCATCCCCCAAACACATCTTTTATGTCAGAAATCTAGCTCAGTGCCTTAAATATATAAGGCTGAAGGTCCAGCAAGAGAGTTCAGAGGACTAAGCACCTGCTTAGGCAAGCACAGGGACTGGGGTTCAATCTCCCACTACTGCATACCTTGCCCACCCTGCCCTTAGGCACGATGAGCTGGTACCAAGTCCAGGAATGGCAGCACATGCCTGTAATCCCAGTGCTGGGGAGGCTGGGATCCGCTGGGGAGGATCACTATGAGTCTAAGCTACATAGTGATACCCTGTACCAAACACATTATAAATACACACACACACACACACACACACACACACACACACACACACACACTATTCGGCTTAAGTTGTCCTACTAAGTAATGGAGTTTTTTCATTTTCCTGCTTCAGAGGACACATATTAGGCTACAAGCATAATCTAGGAAGTGAAGAGGAGAGGCAGACTAACTTGGCACTTTGGAGTGAACTGATGGCCCAAAGCAAAGGATTTCAAGGGGAGATGAAGAGAAACGCACTGACTGATTCGGCTACAGGCAATTTATGCGGATGCCAAAAGAGAAGCCAAGTGGTGTGGTATTTCTGACTTAGGCAGTAAGGCCAACCGAGTCCATTCAGCAAATCCAGGAGTACAGACTAATACAGGTGAGTGACGAATTCAACATGTCAACTCAAGGACAGAGACTGTGGCTTGTCTGGGATTCCCAAGGCCTAGTGGAACCCTTATATCACAAATCAACAGTTTCACTGTAAAGAGTCAGAGATTCTATAATTGACTGCTAAATGAAGTAAAAAAAAAATGTTTACAAAAGTGCTACTTAAAAGAATTAAAACAGTTACCTTACATACAGGAGTATTATGTTTTTGTCTGCTGTCTCTCACATAGTTACTGGGGCAGGCTTCTAGAGTTTGTGATTAATTACTGATCCAATGCTGGGATTAAGGGTACAAATGCTACCCCCACCCCAGGGCAGATTGCCTGAATGTAAGGAAGGGAGAGAGGCTGCTAGCTGCCACAGCCACTGCTCCTCCCTCTCCTCTTTGCTGTTTTCTACCACCATGAACTGCTGCCCTCTGCCATGTGGAACTCAGCCTTGCAGCCAGTCAACTATGAGTGGAAACCTCCACTATGAGCTAAGTAAACCTTTCCATTCTTAATTTTGAGTGTCAGGTATTTTGCCCCAGCAACACAAGAAAAGTAACTGAGACACAGGACTAAGCATATTATGTAATATTTGCCACAAGAATGTCAAATGTCAACCATGAGAAAGGGACAGAAAAAAACCACAATTGTGCTTTCATGACTTGCGATGCACTCTCAGAAAACTCAGCTATTTGGTGATGGAGTGCTTTAAAAAAAAAATTTACCCCATTTTCTAAAGAGATACAGTGAAGTACCAGCTCAGCAGTACATTAAGAAATAATAATGAGTAGGTGAATAAAAGAACTGTTTTAGGGCCGGTGAGATAGCTCAGCAGTCTAAAGTGCCTGCTTAGGCAAGCTCAGGCAACTGCAGAGATGCGGTTCAATCCCCAGCACTATACGCTGCGCCTGCGCCAGCCCCACCCCCGAGGCAGGATGAGCTAGCCATAACGTAAAAAAAAAAAAAAAAGAAAAAAGGAACAGTACTGTTTTAAACATAAATCGAGGTCTATAACAACAACAGCATTCATGTTATTCATGTTCACTGTTTCTGCAGGTCTTCATTAAATGGACATGTAAAACATTTGTTCCACATATATTTCCCATCACCACTTAAGAGACTCATTCTAAAAACCCTACCTGATCTTAAGATTTTCAAGGTCTTCAGAGAAAATAGCATAATTTTTAGTCAGGAAGGTTCCCAGCTGGTTATCTTCTAAACCCACATCCTTGAGAAACAGGAGAATTTGCTTAATGTCTTTTTCAAAATCCAATCTTAGGAGGAGGTTGGCTGCATCCGGGTGTTTTTCTATCTGGGACAAATCCACTCCTGTAACACATTACAAATACTCCTTGAGCATAACTTGTTAGTCCAGCCATTGAAGCTCATATATATAGGCACAAAAAATTACTAATGAAAACCCATCCAAAGGAAAACTGAGACACATAAATAGAAACTTCCATTTTTTTTTTTTAAAAGACAACTATGTAGTTCTGGATGGCCTTGACCTTGCAGCAATACTCCTGCATCAACCTCTCAAGAGCCAGGAGTAAAGATGGGCACCACCACAGCTGGCTTACTTCTAAATATTTTTAAACTAATTTAGTTACAGAAATAAAAACAAACTGAGCCATAGCATTTATTTTGATGAGTACAAAAGAAAACAGGAGTATCTGTGGTTAAATTTGGCCCAAAAAACAAATTCAGTGGGCTACATCAACAGTAGATCACCATCTTTGCTTATGGTTTCTTAAATATTGTATGCAGAATGTTCAAGAGCCCCTGATGATCTCCACAGAAACTAGTAATTCTGTATTTTATTCTATGAATAAAATGTTACTTTGAAGCTTTTGTTTCCTTATTTTAATTCATTTTTATCAATACGTGTTTGTAATACATCTACATTTCTTGTGGGCAGCTGGTATACGTACATAACATATCCCAATTCCTTTTTTAACCTTTTGCCTTCCCCTTTGTCCCACTCCTCCATCCCTTTCCCATCTTCGAAAGATCTACAGTGGACTCTGGATTTATGAACTCAATTCAGTCACAAGGGCTGGCTGTATGTAACGCAAGGTGGTTGTAAGTTGAGATTAGTTTTCCCATAAGAAATAATGGGAATAACCATAATGCACTGGAAACTTCCCAAAGCACCACTTATAATAAAAAGGACTGCAGGGCTGGGAGACGGCTCAGTGGAGTAAGCCCTGAGTTTGATCCCCGGTACCAAAATAAATAAATAAATAAATAAATAAATAAATAAATAAATAAGGATTGCACAGTGTGCATAATTTACCAGAAACAAACACTTGTAATTTTCCAATGTTATAAAATGTGCCTCTTTTACCAAAAATACTGTACTCACCATTCAAGCTGACATCTTGGCTTTCAGGAAGGGAGAGTGAAATGGAAGGTGGTTACTGTTTGGAAGGAGAGCCCCTTCCATAACACCAGGAATCCTGCTCTCTGGTATCCTTTCTCTCCTCGGGAGAGTCTGAAGTCCACTAGGACTTGCTTCTGCCTTACTTGAACCAACAATCTTTTCAGAACTAAAAACTTGTCTACTGTTGACCTTTTAACAATTCATAGTATGACATGTCATCGTTATTAAGCAAGTGAATGCAATAATTGGCTTTTTCGCTGGATGGGTCATCTTTACAAACGTGTGTAGCCCTGTCCATTCTGTCAAGATTTCCTTATTTCAGAAGAACTGCGCTGCACCGATTATTGCTATCTCCCCACCTCTTCAAAAAGCAACTCAGCTGCCATTCTGTTGTTCAGCCAGAAGTTGCTGAAGTTCCTCTGTAGATGGTTCCTGAGTGCTCCTCAACATCACCACTGTCTACCTACAACCCAAGAATGCTGCTATAGTGATGGCACCACCATGCACAGGATCAGCTGAAGACTCAGGCTCCTCTGTACAGCTTTCAAAGTCTACTGCCTATCTTTAAATTTTAGGCCACACTTTCTTCCAGGAATCCATGTCCTTAAAGAGACACTGGCCCAGGATTTCTAATCAACCCCACACAGCAAAGGGTATTGTAATGTTCCTTCCAAAATCCTCTAAGGGTTAAATCTGTATCTGAGATCATCTGTACCTGAGACCATACCTTAGTGTATAGCTTCTTGAAAGTTAGCTATACCAGTAGAGTTGTATTAGATGGGAGAAAACTGACTGAGAGCCATGGGAATTCTTTAGCCTATTTTTCTTTCAAATCTTGTGGGTGGGCAGGATTATTATTGAAGATAAGGAGTCTGGAGCAATAAACCCTTCTCCTAGGGTTTGTGCTGGATCTCACGTGATCCCTTGCCAATTCTTTATGATTTTGTTTTCTGAACACTCTAGTGGTCTCACAGTGATAAATCAAGTGAAGTTTAATCTTCAGGTCACCACTGGCATTGGCACATAGCAATAAAGTTAGCCTATCTTTTGCAGTCTTGTAGCCCGGGCCTCTTTTCCAAGGTAATGTATGTTCTCCTGGGCATTTTCTTCCAGAAAGGCTAGCTTCGTCATAGTTAAAAGCTGGATGAGAGTAAAAGCTATTTCTCTGCACCATCATTTGGAAGTGGTGTATATAATTTTCAGCAGCCCTTTAATCAACACCGGCTACTTTACCATGGTTACACTATGAACCTCAGTTCCCATTTCAAAATTGTGAAATCACGTTTAACGACATGAAATATTTCACCATCATCATTCATTGATAAGTTACCTTACAAGGATAATTTGCATTTATAGCCCTAGCTTTTTGACAAATTGTGCTCTAATAGGCTATAACCTGCAATTTGTCTTTTATTTATCCACCCTAAGAAAAGCCTTGCTCCCTTATCTAATAGTGTTGATCATGACTAATTAATTTAGGTAACACCTTTAGCAGCACTAGCTTCCCTATACAAATGTTTCCTGTGTACGACGGTGGGTTTTGACATGCTGTACATATTAGTGGGATTAATCATACAGATGCCACTCATATTTGTCTAGAAGTGTCCTTCTTTTTAACTGTGATTGCTTTCTGTATCTTCCTTTCCTTCCTTAGCTTCTTTTCTAGCTTTCTGGGGCCATTTTGATGGCAGTAATTGTAGCAATTATATAAAGCACTGACCAAAATCAAGTACACAAACACACACACATATACATACACACACACATCTAGGCTCAGACTGACACTTTTGTATACATACATTTCTCTGGCATTGTGAGCCTTTGTTTACAATGGCACAAGTATCTAGCATTCCAGGAATCTGTGTCCTTAAAGATTTTGGCCATAAGTGAAACCTATAATTCCAGTTGTAATCCAAGTTGCTCACATGTGAGCAGCTGTACCTTGACGGTCCACTGTATTTCTTTACTTTCTATATATTTTGCACTTTACTTACACCATGTGATATTTAAGCTTGTGTGTCTGATTTATTTTACTTAACACTATGGTCTCAAGTATCCATTTTCCTATAGCTGACTCTCAAACTTATCCTCCATTGTGGTACAACTCTACTACAGTGTATAAATACTGCATTTTCTTCAGCTGTTCACTTGTCAATAGACATATATACCACATTCAAGAGTTAACTTTTATGAACTGTGCTACTATAAACATAGGCATGCATGTATTACGGTAATAGGATATCTTTAACTTTTGGGAAGATACCTAGAAGGAGAATAGCTGGGTTAAATAGAGCTTTTAGTTTTACTTTTTTTTTTTTTTCTGTGGCAGGCTCAGCCCAACCTGGGGACCCTACTGGCGTGGCCAGGGTGGTGCCAGGCATCAAACCATGCTCCCTGTGTTTCCATAAGCTTGCCTAGCCAGGCACTTTAGACTGCTGAGCTATCTTGCTAGCCTACTTGTTTTACTTTTTTGAGCACTCTCCATAATGATTTCCATAGTAATTATGCTAGCTCATATTTCCACCAACAAAAAAGGTTCCTTTTCCCCACAGCCTTGACAGCACTTGTTATTATTTGATTTCTTGATGATGACCATTCCTTCTGGGCTGAGATGGAATCTCAGTGGTGTCTGAATCTGTATCTTTATTATGACTAGTAATACTGAGCATTTCTTCACGTATTTATTGGCCATTTGTACTTCTCCTTTTGAGAAGTCCCTACCTGTTTAACTCGGTTACCTATTTTTTGATTGGGTCTTTTATGGCAGATTGAAGTTTTTTAGTACTTTACAAAGTCTTGAGCAACAGTGGCAAACTTAGGGCATACATGCTGTAGCGGTTGGTCTGTAACACTGAAAGCTCTGAAAGGGTCGCCATTATTGGTCTAGATATTAGTTGTAGGGAGCCACTGAGGCTGGAAATTGATGACACACGCAGGGCAAGACCAGGCTTGTCAGAGAACAAAGAACTAAGGCAATCCACGTGGACAAGCTGCTTCAGTGCAGAGAACACCAAACCCCAAGACAATCCAAGCAATGGGCTGCTAGGCAAAAAGGATGTCACATGACATCTACCTATTAAGTGTATAAATAAATGCTCTACAGTGGTTGAGCAGTTCCTTTTCTCGGATCTGGAGAGAGGGTTCCACGTAACTGCAGCTTTCTGTCTCCTATCTTCATTTATCCATCCTCTTGCTTTCCTTCTCTGGGAACTTAAGAGCTTCACTGGACCTGATAATTAGTACTCTCACTAATAGCTAGAAAGCTTTTTTTCCTATTCTGCAGTATTCTGTAGTTTATTTTTTCACTGTTGTTTCTTTTGCTGTGCAGATGTTTTTAATCTGAGATGATTCCATTTCAGTACTATTTCCTATACAATTGGGGTCTTCTTCAGAAAGCCCTTGCCTATGCCTACGACTTTCACCTATCTCACCTTCCAGCTGGCTAAGTGTTTCTGTTCTAACGCTTAATCATTTGATCCATTTAGGTTGAATCTCCTTCATGTAGATAGCCAGTCTTCCTAACCCCATTTATTAAAGGCTATCTTTTTCTCACAGTGTACGTTTTTTGCCCCTTGCCAAAGATCATACAGTTGAGTACTGGGAATCAAACTCAGGACCTCTTACTCATGCCATATAGGCCCTGCACCTCTGAGTTATATCCCCAGCCCTAAACATGGTAGCTCTGTAACATGTTAAGTTTGGAATTATGATGCTTTCCACTTGGCTTGTTACCCAAGATTGAAAAGCATTATTTAAAAAATATGCTTATAACCTCTTTAATAGAAATAAAAATGACTATGCCTTTTTCATCACTGGCATGTCAGGGGCTTCAATGTAGGACATGGTGGAGCTTTCTATGCAAGAAGAGTGAGGGCACAATCCTCAAGAATTCAGCAAAGGGGCTGGGGAGATAGCTCTGTGGTACAAGTGCCTGCCTGGCAAGTGCAAGGTTGTGAGTTCAAACCCTGGTCCCGCAAAAAAAAAAAAAAAAAGAATTCAGCAAAGCAGAAAGCACACAACCTTCCTCCCTCACTTTCCCTTATTATCAGGTAATCTAAACAAAGGAGACAAAGAACAGGAAAGAGAATGTGCAAAAAGGGGAGAAGCTAACTTGTTATTTTAAAGTATTCTCTGCTTTCAGATAATAGACTTCAGGGAATCAAATTAATCTAAAATTCAAAATTCTCACTAAAACTAAGTATTGTTTTTACTTTTTCTTTTTATGTAATTCAAATAAAAATAAATATAGAAGAAAAAGCTATTTCATATTTAAAAACAGACATTCAGATAGGGCTAAATAGCTCAGTGGATTAAAGCATCCGCAAGCTGGTGCAAGGGCCAGGGGTTCCCAGGGCCTGCTACACCGGTCCTGCCCCCAGGGCACACTGAAGGGGGTAGGGGAAGAAGTTGTTATCTGGTTTAGGGCTGGCCAAATAGCAATTAGAGCACCTGCAAGCAGGTGCAGGTGCAGGTGCAGGTGCAGGTGCAGGTGCAGGTGCAGGTGCAGGTGCAGGTGCAGGTGCAGGGGCCGGGGGTTCAATCCCTGGGCCTGCCGTGCCATCCTTGTCCCTGGGGTGCACTTGAGACTGGGCGTGGTGACACACACTCATAATCTCAGCTCTTGGGAGGCTGTAAACAGGTGGATCACTAAGAGTCCCGACATTCAAATAATATAAAGTCTGGAGTTTAGACTCAAATTTCATAATCTTTCAGTATTTCTTCAGATTAAAAGTAACTCCTACCCTAGCCAAGTACAGTGGTTATATCTATAACCTTAGATTCTTAGAGGCTGAGTTCTAGCCATGCCTAGGTCATTTACTGACTTATACATATACTGTCTCAAAATGAAATAAGGCACAGAGATATAGCTTAGTACAAAGGCCCAGATTTGATTCCGAGTACTGACAAAAAACAAAAACAAACACAAAAACCATACACTATTTCTAGAGTCAACTTTATAGTCTTAAAAACAAGGGCTAGCGGTACAGCTCAGTGGACTAAGTGCTTGCTTAGGTAAGCACAAAGGCCAGGGTTTCATCCCTGGTACACATGCCCCAAGATGGTCCCACCCTTAGGCGTGCTGAGGTGGCGAAGGAATGTGGGCGCAATGGTGCATGCCTATAATCCCAGCACTAGGGAGGCAGAAATCACTATGAGTCTGAGCTGCACGGTGAGACCCTGCACCAAAAGACTTAGAGTCTTAAATATAAAAACAATGAAATAACATCATTTTCCTTTTTCTTTTCTTAGTGCCCACAACCAGCAAAATAAAATTATGATATTTATTAGATCCAAATATAATTCTACATCTGAATTTCTTGATATTAAATAAGTATTGCTACAAGATGACCACAAACACCAAAGCAAACTAAATGTATATATATGCACTTACATATACAGAATATGGACAAGAAAGAGAACCAATATGAATTACAAAATTTCCCAAACAGTAATAATAGTGTTTTGAACTACTGAAAAGATACACTATTAGAGTATAATGGGATTTCTAGCATTTTGTGCATTTTACACAAAAGTTCTAGATAAATTAAGGATCTAAATGTATATTAACTCTAAAAACACAGAACATTAAAAATAATGAAGTTAGAGAAGAATATAAGCTCTTTATATGACTTTCTGCATGGCACATTGTCTAGAAAATGGTCTGAAAAGCTAGTCAATGAATTGGTGATAATGGTTACCTCTGGGAAATGGAGCTGGAGATAAGGTAAGAGATCTTTCTCTATAATAACAGTACTTTTAACAACTAGGGTGTTTTTTCAAACAATATAAAAGTACTACTTGAAAAATATCCAATTATTGGGTGGATAAAGAAGCTGGAAGCTACTTTCAAAGACCTGTGATAAATAGGAGAGATGGGAGGCACTACTAATAGCAGAAAGGACCTAGACTTCACATTTAACTACACACCAAAGCTCAAAACATGTGCTGAAGTCCTTCTCAGCATGAGCTGTCACATCTTGACTGTGAGAACCCTGAAACCCCAAAGAGGAGCTTTGTAAGCGCAATGGGAAAGCACACTGTTCAAATTACTTGAGCACACACATAATGGCATTAATAGTCCCCAAGTGCTTTCTCTGGACCAGGTACTTCTTCCAAGCACTGGAGAAAGAAACAATAAACAATGCATGATCTAACCTCTCAGTGACCTGTCTGATTTGGCTTTATCTCGCTAGTTTAATAACTACAAAAATTACCATTGTAGCCAGTACATTAGGTAGGGTCTAGCAGTAAACAGATACCGGCCCAGAAAACTCAAATGAATTAATGAATGACTCCATGCAAGAGTGAGCAGAGTTAAGGGAATACACATGGCACGCCTAGCTCCATAAACAAGGAGGCCCCAGTGTTTACCTGAACCCAGGAGTGGGAAAGTGTTAAACAAGGGCTGCTAAGGGGCTGCTGTCATGGATCAAGTAGTTAGGAGACCCAAAGAAAGAGGGAATGAGAAAAATAGCCACACCTGGGTTGTCCAATCTTTACCCTGTAGGTGCCTGGCACTGAGTGAAACTGTCTGGCCGGAAGCCAGCTGGCCCAGGGGCCCCAGGGTACAGGGGTATCCCTCAGAGATAGAGAAGAAACGAGAAAGGTAGGAAACAGATCTGCAGAGCAAACGAAGAACCTTGGCTCAAACACATTATCTGGCACTGCAATGACGACTCTTCCAAGTTACTGCCAGGACATGTTGAGGAGTCAGCACACAGAGGAAGGAAGGGCTGAAACACCTCCCAAGGCTCTACGTCACCGATGGCAACCTGTCAGAGCTTTCAGGGATACAAGCAGCCTGCGAGCCTTGGGCTCACCACCACTGCTCTAAGTGTACTGTAAATTATTTAAGCCATGGCCATGTCTTAGGTTTACCTTGCAGTAACCACAGCGACTGGCACAGACTAGGAAAGCTACTAGGAAGGGAAACCTCACCTGCTCACAGTGCTACCATCTCTTACCTCTGAACTCACAGAACACTCTTTAAAAATTGTATATATCTTGGGAATACAAGAGATGTTTACACACACACCAGCTGGATGCTCACAGCAATCAACATATCCACCAGTGCATAAACTGTTTTTTGTTGGAAGAACATTTAAAATCTACTCTGAGCTATTTCCAAGTCTATATGTTGACAATACGCTAGTGCATTATAAACAGTAGGCATTATGCTGTGCTGTGCATCTCCAGAACTCACTCCCTCTGACTTACACTTTGTGCCTTGTGACCAACATTGCCACTCATCACCAGTTCTAGTCTCTGCGTGAGTTTGGTGTTTTAGCTTTCTCTATGAGATCAGTTCGTCTTTCTGTTCCCATTATTCCATTTAGCAAAACACTCACCAATGCTGCAAACAGCATTTCCTTCTTTTCAAAGCTGGAAGTGTGTTACTGTGTATTTACAGCACATTTTCTTCATCCATCCATCCGTCCAGCCAGCCAGCCAGCCCAACGGCCAGCCAGCCATCTGTTGACGGACACTAAGGTTTGAGGTTGGAAATAAGAAATAAACTAAGTAGAAAGGTGACGAGGAAATTGAGATTTTAAAAATTGTACTTTGAAGAAAAACTCCAGCCTCAGAACACACACCAGGTTTATTATTATTTTTTTCCTTCTTTCCACTGCGAATGGGTCTGTCCAGTCCCTCTTACTTGCAACTGGGTTCTCTTCCACCCAGCAGTGGCACTAACCTTTGGGATTTCCCACAGGAGCAGACCATTACGTCATTAGGGATGGGCCATCGGCTCCCACCACAACTAAGATTATAGACTGTTGAATTCCCAGTTTTCCAGCTCCTAAACACATCTAAACCCTGCCAACACTGTGACACCCCTCATTTTCTTCAGTACCTGCACTTTGCCCCTGAGCATCTCACATCTCCCCTAATCCTTCTTGTGCCTTTTTTACAGAAGCATCCTGAAAGGGCCGGGGAAATAACTCAGTAGAATAAGCGCTTGCCTGGCAAGCACAAGGGCCTGAGTTCAATCCCCAATTCTGCCAAAAAAACAAAAAAGAAAAAAACATTTTTAGGGGCTGGGGAGATAGCTCCGTGGCACGAGTGCTTGTCTGGCAAGTGCAAGGTCATGAGTTTGAACTCCGGTCCCGCAAAAAAAAAATTTAAAAAAAGCATTCTGAAAATTCTTTTTTCCTGGAGTCAGAAAATCTGTATACTTATTTCAAAGGGGTGGTTTAAGTTCTCTACTTTAGGCATGAGGACCCTTAGGCCTAGCCTGGTTATTACAGAAAATGATGCTAGGTAGAAATATTATAGGCAGTGTTATGGTTTATGTCTAGTTATCCCCCCAAAGCCTCATGCAATCATGGGGCGGGGACTTCTAGAGTTTGAGACATGAGTCATGATCCACTAGGATTATGTGTTACAATTGGTTCCTCCCTGGAGCATGACCTGGGCCTGCCTAGGAGATGATTGGCTCCTCCCCAGAGCAGGATCAGGGGCCCATCCTGGGGTATGATTGGTTTCACCCTAGGACACAATGGGCCCACATCAGAGTGACTGAGCACAAAGAGACTTTTTAAAGAGCCGTTACTCTCTGCTCCTGTGGTTGTTCTGCCGCCATGAACTGGACGACCTCTGCCCTGTTCCACTCAGCCTTGGGCCAGCTGAATATGGACTGAAACCTCCAGCAACTGTGAGCTAAATAAACCTTTCCTTCCTTCATTTTGAGTGTCGGGTATTTGTCCCAGCAACGAGTAAAAAGTAACTAAGACAGGCAATCAGACAGGGTTAGGTCATTGAGGAAATCAGTGCAGAGGATGAGAATATGTGGCTAACAATGCATCCACGCAAGGCCAGGGCTTAAGATGGAACGGTCAGTCCTACAGGTCTCCTCAAGGGATAAGCAACATACTATAATTAGTATTACACAGAATGAAGTCTAGATAAACAACAGTCACCTGAATGGGTGACCACAACTTCCTTAACTCTTCTCTTCCAAAGAGAAATGCGACTTGCCATGGGATCCACATTACCTAAGTGATTGTACATGTTATCTTATAGGTCGTTTTGTTCTACATTATATCCACCTCTTGATTTTGCTCTATAAAACTTCTGAGAAGTGGGTTAGTTGGCTACCCACCTTTGGGGCCTCTGCTGTGCCTCAAAAGCTATCTCTCCAAGCTTTCCTACTCTCAACCTCCGTTGTTCCTTAGAACTCATTCTTTGATGTCGGGCAGCACAAACTCAGCATATCTAACACCTAGCAGGCTGGGAGTTTTCTCTCTCATATATCTTCTGGAGATTCTGTATCACGGTGACAAGATACAAACATGTGAAAGAGCTCTTTTCAGGGCCAACAGAGTTGATAAGAAAGCTATAAAATTAGGAGGTACAAGTTTTAGTTCCATGACAAATGAATAGTCCCTAAACAAAGGTGACCATTGCAAGAGAGTCAGACACATGAGAAATACAAGGGAAGGGTGGTCGGAGAGATAGCTCAGCAGTTTAAAGTGCCTGCTTAGGCAGGCCTAGAGACCACCATTTGATCCCCAGCACCACATGCTGTGCCAGCCCTGCTCCCAGGGCAGGTAGAGTGGGCCACAGGAAAGTGGGGGGCATTCACAGATAAAGTACTAGAGGTAACAAAGAGGAAAGCAAGAACTAAGGATGACGCCTAACAGTTTCTAGCAAAGATTTTTTTCCTCTCTTTACCAAATCAGTTCTCCAAAACATGGGGAGAGGTGAGGTGGAAGGGGATGACAAAAAATAAGCTCCTTCTTTGATGAGTCGCAATTTATCTGTATCTTCAAACTACAAAGTGAAAAAAATGGAACAGTGATAACTGACTTGAGAGAAGGGAAAGGAAAAACTATAATGTCTGCAGGTCAGAATTCTGGTATTAGGCAAACTAACCAGAACAGGGTAAGGTGCCAAGTTTCAGATTTTCAACTTTCAGATTAAGTGTACCAACCATAGTCTACACAAATATTCTAAAATCTGAAAAACCGAACAATCTGAAATACTTCTGGACCCAGGTATTTTGCATAAGAGATACTCAAACTGTACCAAAAACTCAAAAGGCTCAGAAACGGGAATCCTAGAGACCTAAAGGGTTAGAATGGAGTTACAGGCTGAAGATAGGGGCTAGGTTTTGACCATTTTTAGAGGACTCAGGATCCCCACCCCACTCAGCTCCCCCAACTCCCTTACTTATTCTGTTTCTCTCAACCCCTCAAGACAAAGGAGGTTCATTATTAGGAAAATCACGTAAGAGACATGCCAAACTCAGATGTAATGAGAAAAGCAGGAGTTTGCAAAGAAGGCGCTTAATTATAAGAAAAACGACCAAATGAAAGTGTGCAATGAGATCAACCTACTGGTTGCCCTTTAACTACCCAGCTCCAAGCACAATAAGCTGAGCTAGTTATGAAACAGGTCTAGACAAAAATTATCCAAAGCAGGACAACAGGCCACAGAAGGCAGAGGTGAGGGGGAGTGCTGCACATGGGAACTGCACACTGAGCAACAGGATCTAGCGCATTATTTGATTGCCCGGATATGTGTGCATTTAACTTTTTTGTTTATTTTTTCATTTATGTATTTGACACTGGGGTCTCATTATGCAGCTCAGAGAAGTAGTGATCCTCCTTTTTTCAGCCTCCCCATCACTGAGATTACAGGTGTGTGCCACCACACATGGACTCCTTAACTCTTGACAGAAGGAAAACAAATCAAATGAAAAACACGGCAACTATTAACCCCAGGAAAACAAAACGCTGTAGAGG
>PVKN010003592.1:0-36438 GCA_004027915.1 Capromys pilorides
CAAGACATTGTAATGATTTCTATAACCGAGTCAGTAACAGTTATAATTCAATGAATGTTCATTGAATAAATGAACCTTAAATCTGTCAGTGAAAAATCTGACAGAGTGTCTATTTCTGTAGCATCTACAAATCAGATAAAATGTGTTTTCTTTCACCTCATATTATTCATTATCAAATATCAAGGTACAAAAAAAGTGAAGAGAAAGAAGACTGAATATCTTGACTCTTGGAATCAGAATTTAATGTTCACAACATAGGGAAATAATGGCTTTTCCCTATTGTTATCCTAGTCTGTCTTTTGATTTATTACAATACTATGATTATCAAGCTCTACACTTAAGAGAGCTTCTGCAAAGTTTAAAACAGTTTTTAAAATCTCCTTTTCAGCCTGAATTTCCTACAAAATTTGCATGAAGGAGACATGCAACAGTCTAGGTTACGAGGTATAAAAAGAGCTCCCAAATGCCCCAGACAAATGCCTAAGGTATATTTTTCAGGAATCAAAAGTGGCCTGTAATTTTCAGTATGAATTGGCAGTTCACCAACACTGAAGTCTCCTGCACTAAACATGATCTTATAGTTAATGTCTCTCCTTCTCAAAATGAAGACAAGCTCAATTTTGCTTTCCTCTCAATAGAATTTGAACTCAATCCAATCCATTTTCAGAATGTAGGTCCAGTCACAAAATTTTAAAGATCCTTTGGGCCCTTTCTCATTGTCTAGTGAGATTCAGGATAACAAATCCTGTGAGTGAAACCTAAGAGAAATGAACACGAAAATGTGTCAATCTAAATAATCTATAACCAGGGAAGAAACATCCAGAAAAGCTCTGTTGCATAGCATTACCATTTAAAGAATGGAGACATCTAAAGAAAGTGTAGTAGACCCACAAAAGAAATTTGTCTTATACCTTTTCTGAGCCTTTTCTAGAGGAAAAGGCAGCAATGGACTCTTAAGTAACTTCTCAAAACCATGTTTTCCAGAAACTCATGGGTGACAGATGAATTTCAGCAGGAATTCATGTCCACACGATGTTGGAGGTGCGTTTCTGCACTCTTTCACAGTCAAAACAAAGCACATATTAGTACTGTGATAAAAGCAAAAATCGGGCGAGAAGGCTGCAGTATACAGAGAGCTCCAATAGTCAGATGAACCACATGCTTCAGGCTCAATCGTGGTCAAAAGCCTCTCCTAAGCAACCACCTCAGGAGTTCCTATGAAAAGACAGGTAGCGGCCAACAGGCCGGTCTCTGGCAGATTGTTCCCGGCATGGAGTGGCACAGCAGGTATTGACTTAAACCAGCAATTTAGGAAGATATTTAGCATGTTAGGGTTTTGTCACTGTACCCCACACTCCTTGGGATTTTCTGTTTCATCTCCTTCAAAGTCTGGCTTCAAACTCTTTTTTTGCTCAATTTCCACCTGCCAAAATAAAAGTTGGAAAAAAATATCAGAAGGAATGAAAAAAGAAAAAGAAAACAGCAAACAAACAAGAAGAGAACCTCAGAAGGCTTTCTTCTGAGTCTGTGTAATTTCACCAGTGTTCTGGACTTAGCTACATCAGAGCTACTGGCTCAGAGAACAGCATGACTCTTGGACACGCGCCTCACTGCTTGGGAATTGTCTTCTCCCTCACGTGACTCATGAAGCGGGCTTCTCCTGGGAACTTCTCCTCTGTGCTGTGGGCTTGCCTGGCCCATTCTTCCAGGCTCCATAAGATAGAGCAAGATATTTGCCATTTTACCAAGAATGTAGAAATATGGAAGGCAATATGCAAAGGCTTACCAAATGAATAAATTCCTTTATAATTTTTTATTTTAAATCTTATTTTATTTTAAACCAGGCCTCCAAACTGGTATTGGCATGTTTATAGTTCTATTTTCTCCAAAAGTCACTGTTTTTGCAGAGGATTCAATAAATCAATCTCACCTGCACAGTAATAGACCGCTAGTGAAGCCTCTGATAAATCAGTAAGGCAGTCCTTTGCGTGTAGTAATGTTATCCTTAAGGTTGCTCCTCTCAGCGTGGATCTTTACACTGCTCAAAACAAGGTGCTGTGTGAAGGAAGCGCTATGTTTTCCCTGGCCGCAAGATGGAGCATTTGCTCTTTTTGGTAGTCAAATGTTTTGGCTCACACAAGGATAGAAATGCTCAGAACAGTAAATCACCATATAAATGTAAGAGTATTATTGTGAATAGACAATTCTTAAATCACTTTTCAAAATCTTTGTTTTTTGGCGGGGGTTGGGGGCTATTGTGATTGAATCCAAGACCAACATAAATTAGTTCTGAATAAGCAATAATCACAGATTTACCACATTATTTTTTGTTGTCCAAAATGATAGACATATCATACTCCTATATGTAATCAGGCCCTTTGTTTCTCTCCAACCTTTTGTCCACAAGAAAGACACTCATGAAAATTAGAGCAAACTCATCTATAAGCTATGTATGTGAACTTCCTCTAGAACAGTAAGAGAATATTATGTGAAGCATTTCTAAAAGGAATAAGGGAGAGTTGTGGGCTAATGAATGCACGGGAAACCTCAGGCAGACACGCCGCCCCCCCGCCCCAGGCTACCTTGTAGCTGTAATGTGCGGAATAGTTGACCCATTTCCTCACATCACTCTTGTCTTCCACAGAGATGGATCTTACAGCAGCTTTGGAGGCAGAAGTTGTGGGCATGTTGAACTCCACATTCACATGGTTAGCAAAGCTGGAAGGCACTTCCCGGTCAGAGCCAAGTTCAAGGTGGCAAAAGAAACAGTGTGGGTGGCCGGATGCTGAGAAAGAGAGAAGGAATCCAGAGATCAGCTTCTTTGGGGATGAAGTCAAGAAAGAAAACAAAACATACTACTTCAGTAACAAAAGAGGCCTACAGACTTGCCACCTGCCAGTCTTCAGAAATTTCAGTGTTGCTGGGCCATGGTGGCGCATGCCTGTAGTCCCAGCACTTGGGAGGCTGAGGCAGGAGGATCGATGTGAGTTCGAGACCAGCCTGGGCTACAAAAAGAGCTCAAGGCCAGCCCGAACTGCACTTTTTGTCTCAAAAAGACAAAAAAAGAAATTCTAGTGCTGAAGAGAGTATTTACATCAGCTCCATGTTTCTTAAATCCTTTGACGTGACACTATTTGATTACCACATCCTGGTATCCTAGCAATAAAACCCACAGCCTAAGGAATGAGCCATTCTCTGGTCAGAATGATATGTGGATATAAGACAACTACTAAGAAAGATTGGAAGAACAGAATAAAAGGGATCAGCACTTAGCACCTAATAAAACACCAGTGACAGTCATCTGGAGCAAAATCATTGCTTTTCTCTGACAGATGAATTGCATTTTTAAAATAGCTTTTCATAATTTCAGAAGTGCTTCTGGCATGTTTCCATGAGTGAATATGTTCATGACAAAAACACTGTGGACAGCACACACATACAGCACTAGGAAGCATGTGACCACTGGACACAAGCCCAGATCCTCAGGCAGAACACCTGAGGTGGCCTCCAGCTCTCCTACCGGCTGGTTCCCTATCTCGTTCTCTGCTCGCTCCACACCTCAGGTCCTCATCTGGAACGTGCAGAAACGGTGGTGGAAGGGCGAGCTGCACAAAGCCAGGCACAGCCCCTTGCTACTCTCTATGGGTAATTTTTTTTTTGCATTTGGATGGCAAATTTAGGGTTTGTTTGAAAACTGTTGCTAGATTTTTTTTTAAGAAAAAAGAATTTATCTCTGTGAATATGAAGATGGAAGCATCACTGTCATTCTTCAGATGCTGCAAGAGACATTTGCTGAGGGCCCTGTGCCTGACACTGTGCTGAATGCTTCCCACAGATTTTCTTCATAACGACCTCTTTACAAATGAGGAGATGGAGGCGAAGTCGCAGCTAGAAAGTGGCAGAGCAAAGAAGTCAACTCAGCAATCTGGCTGGACTTAGCCTGACCTCAAACCCAGGTTTGTCAGGTGACTGAGGAGAGAGGCAAAGCTACACAAGCCCGCATGTAGCACGGGCTGTAGAGAAACAGCACAAAACTGCTCGGTTTGATTATGTAACTGGCCAATCCCTTAGTCACCCTCATTCCCCCAAGTAAACAATTCCAATTTTCTTTATTGGTCTGGGCAGGGCTTTTCAGTTCAGACAGTAAGGAGATACCCACCCACTCTCTAAGGAAAACATTACGGAGTGAAGTATTTGTTTTGCTATTTCACAAATGTAACATAATTCAACATAACTTATTTGTAAAGCATAAGACTTTAGGGAATTAACTGAAAAATTGGTATTGTTTATTAGGAAAGCAATTTAAGTAAGATATAATGAAATTTACACGATATAAAACAACCCATCTATTTCATCATGTGTCACAGACATACACTATCATTTATTCAGTATTCTTCACAGGCCAGATATGGTACTGAGCATTTAAAAACATTATCTAATTTCACTCTGAATAATCTGGATATTAATAGCCTGATTTAATAGATGAGGAAAATTAAGTTTCTCTCAGAGGGTTAAGTAAATTGCCTGAGGTCACACTGCCATTGCATGGTAGAGTTGGGAATAAAACTCAGATCTGACTCTGAGTCCAAACTATGTCCTAAATTCTTTTCAATATGTTGCTATGGGATTAGATTGCTCTAACATACAGAGCAGACTCTCTTAATTCAGTAGCAACTTAGGCAATTGTTCTTTCCTAATTGCCTTCATTTGCACATTGCTGGGATATGAAGAAGTCATTTTTTTTTGCAGAAGTGACTCCCTCCTTTTATTTCACCAAAGCACATTCACAGCAAACTGAAAAAATTTGATGAACATGCTGCCAAGCCGAGGAGCAGCATTTGGAAAGATTGTATAGTTTAATCCATGATAGTGAATTAAACAAATCTACAAATTATATCATTCTCCTTGATGAAACAGAGAAAATTAACATTAAAATCCAGATTTTCCTCCATAAAAGCTAATCCTGAAATTGTTATCTCTTCACCTGGTCGAATGAGAACTGGAATTCCAACAAAGAAAGCTACTTATGCAGGAAAGAATGTTTCATTTCTTTTTATTATTATTATTTTTATGTCTTTCATTTTATGTATTTGGTACAAGGTCTCAATATGCAGCTTGGACTTGTAGCGATCCTCCTGTTTTTAGTCTCCCCAGTGCTGGGCTTACAGGCGTGTGCCACCCTAGACTTGGTTGCTGGCTGGGGCAGGGCCCACGCAGCATGTGGGACCCAGGACTGAACCCTGGTGCCTGCTCTTGCCAAAGCAGGCACTTAGTCTGCTGAACTATCTCCCTGGCCCTTGTTTCATTTCTTGAGGTACAGCCCATAGTAGAAGCTGTAGGACTTGTTCTGGCACCTTCTAAAATTAAGAAAGACATCATTATAAAAGCATCAAGAGGCTGGGGAGATAAGTTCAAGCACAAGGTCCTGAGTTCAGTCCCCAGTACCATCAAAAAAAAAAAAAAAAAACAAAAACCAAGGAAAATGTTTGCTGAATACATTTCCCTCTGGTAGCAATCTCTCTCCCCAACCCCCCACCCACGTAGGAAATCATCTCCTCTGATTCTGCATCTCATGTTGGTGCTCACAGCAGCTCACGTCCCCATGACTCAAGCCAAATGGCAAAGGGCAGAAAATGATGGTGATAATTTGTCCCTGTGGTAGCACCATAGGACGACTTCCACTATTTCCTGTTACCAGGGTTGTTCTCAGGCTACCCTTCTGAGGGTTGCTATTTCAACCTTTCTGACAGGGCGGAGCTATTCCAATTCATTCAACCACTTTTCTTAAGGTTAGTCTTCATTGTTTGATAACCAAAAGCCCCATGAGATGGGGCTCTTAAATATTTTAAATCACTTTAAGGTACGTTTATATACACTGGGGAATGTTGCACAACTGTGCCCTTTCAGTGAAAGTTATTTCAAGTATATGTCTATTTGACTTCACCTATTAAGAGAAACCATAGTGTGGAGAAAAGACGCCTGGATGTGGCTGTGGGATGAGTCAGGTCAGGTCACCCCCTGGGCCTTCCTTCCCAGCTCTGTAGAATGAAGAGCTAGAAAACCCATTATTCTGCAGCTTTCTCTTCCTAAGGGCTTCTGTGCTGTGGTAGAAGGAGCGTCCCCTCCCCTCACCCCTCCCCCCCCCAACAGGTCAGATGGGCCCCATGGCTTGAGATAGAAACTACAGTTCCTTCTTCAGGACAATACTGTACAGTGCTGATTTCAGGGAGAAATAGTAAGGAAGCACAGAGAGGAGACTTTGTTTTAAATTTCCGTCTGTTTAGAAATAGCAGGTAGCAACCACAACCTTAAACACAAGCTCAATTGTCTCTTCAGGTTTTTTTCTTTTTTTGTCTTTTTTGAGACAGGGTCTCCCTATGCAGCTCAAGGCTGGCCTTGAGCTCACTGGTCTTGAACTTGCACCTATCCTCCTGCCTCAGCCTCCCAAGTGCTGGGATTACAGGCATGCGCCACTACAGCCAGCTTGTCTCTTCAGTTTGCACTGCTGCACCAGGGTCTGACACAGAATGTCTGGTGTGGGCCACTCAGAACTACACAGGGAGCTGAGCAGCAGCGGTCCACTTAGGACTGATGGTGACAACGGAAAAAAGCCTGACTGCACATTTCAATCAGGAGTCTTCCCAAACCTTATTCTTGCAAGCCCGCTTTCATTAACAGATGAGCAAAATTTATTCTAACAAAGGAAGAGCCTGAAGGGCCCATGCAATCATAGGCTTGCTGCCTGCTGTTCGGGTCGCCCACACGCACTCTAAGAAATAAAGCTGTTAGTGCTGCTTTGATTGCTGCCTCGTTTTGTCATTTCACTAAATCTCAGGGGACTCACAAGGAAAGTAACTGCCTTCTGGACTCACTCAAGCACACCAGCATCCCACATGGCTGTGCGCAGGCCGGCCAGGGATGGTAAGCTGTTCTGTTTGTTCCTTTAAATCTACCATTTCTTCCCTTACTTTTAGTGTGAAGGGACCTTGACCCCTTTGGACCTCATATTCTGCTACCTTCATATTCCCTGTCTCTTTCCCATCCTGGCGTCCCAAAGCCAAACCCTGAGTTGACCTGTTACACCTGACAGCAGCTGGATCAGAAACCTCACTTGTTGTGTGTACTGTGTATGCGACTGGCCATGAACTTGCCTTTCGCTTTCACCTGGGCACAGTCAGAGAGGCTTCTGCAGAATCCAGAAACCTTTCAGGATCGGAAGTGGGTTTTTTCCAGTACCACAGTTAATACTTTAATGAGTCCCAAAAGAACAGAAAATCAGAAGCAGCTTGTTAGCTCAATTGAGCAGAGTAATACTCTTCTACAGAAGATACATGAAAAGAAGGAGGTGAACAGCTGGGGTGAACTGGGTCATTACCTTTACCCCTTACTCTATATAAATATTTCTACTGTCTTTCCACCCCCTACCCCTACAACCTGGTGATTTCCATCAACAACAAAAACAATTTCTCCTCACAGGAACAGTCATGGAAGAGTGACCCTGGCTCTTTAGCCACCATGTGGCTGTTTCCAGAAGGAGAAAGCACCACCTACCTGAGTTTTTGTCAGGCAATCGGTTTATCCTCCACACAATGGAGTTGAAGGCATGCTCGTACTTGGCAGTCCCCAGAGTGACTCTCATGACAGGCTCAGAGCCAGAGACACTAGCTGAGCCAAAACTTGCCCCTCGGTTCACTTTGGCTTTCAAAGATTTTTCCCCCAGGACACTTTCCCTGCGGAAGTTTTTCACCCACTCACTGGGCACTGGGTAACGCACCATGACATTCTCACAGGGAACCTGAGTGAGAGGATCGCGGTTGGAGGAGAAGCCAGTTGACATCCTCAGCCAGCTCTGCACCTCCACTTCTGCCCCATTGATGCTTGCGGCTGTCCTGAGTGTGAAAGGCAAGGTTTTCTCAGCAAATACTGTCCTGAACCGCATCAGCTCAAACCGGCAGGCATCCAAAGGGTTGAACAGAATAACCCGAGAGCTGCTGAACACGTCCTCATCCACACACCCATGAAAGCGGCACTCATGGAGCTTGATCCATTTGGTGGTAGTGGTGGGCATGATGTCTTGCCGAGAGACGATTTCATTTCCTTTGATGAGAACATCGTTGAGGCCCAGGCGGCACTCTGCAAGCCCAGAAAGGAAACTCAGAATGTGAATCCGAGTCAAAACATGGTGCTGGAGAATCTGATTGTCTCCTTTGCGTAGAATGCCAGAGAACTCATCCCTGACATCCACTGTAATCTCCTCTTCAAGATAGTTCAGGCCAACTGTGCTCAAGTCCATTGACAATACTGGCAGCTCCATGAGCCGGTCCTGCACTGCACGGATGAAGCTCAGGAAGTCCTCATACTTGGTGGTACCCAGCTTGATCACTTGCTCCCTCTCTGCTGTGTGGGCTACAGCAGGTTTAGGCTGGTATTTCTTCTTCTCTTTGTAGGTGACACGATCTATCCGCAAGCTGTGGATCCTACCATTCTCATCATAGTTTTGAAGCCGGGGTTCTGAAACCTCATGGCAGATTTCTAGCTTGAACTCACGGAATGGTTTTTCTAGGCCCTGCTCATAAAACAGCTGCAGGTAACCACTGTCTGTCAGTCTGATGTAGATGGGGCCCCAGTGCCTGGAGGACATGATGTTTTTCTTCTCAGGGATCCTGAGCATCATGGGCCAGCCATCTCTGGGCTGAGTCAGTGCTGAGCAGGGTGGGTGGGCATCTAGTTCAATCCGGGCTATGGGGTCGTCATCAGGTAGTCCTACACTGCTAAGGTGATCGGGTTCATCAATCTGGAGCTGTTTGAGTTTTTCAACAGCATCAGAGTGGGACTGGTTTTTGCTTGAGTCGTCAAAACTGATGGCATCCTGGTAAATGACAATGAGAGAATCTCTTTGGCTTTTGACTGTGCTGCTAGAAATGGAACTTTTCTGGGAGCGCTTCTCCTGTTCCTCAAAGAAAGCACTGAAAGGGTTGATGGGCGAGGGCTGGACATCCTGGAGCGTCTCATTCAGGAAAGGATTGGTGGGCCTCCATGGCGGGGCCTCAGTTACAGAGGACGGGTGGTTTAGGAAGGAAATGTCCAGCTTCTGAACTTTGGAGGAGCTCAGCAGAGTGCTCTTGGGACGATCCCTCTTGAATGACCCAGTGGAGTTATAAGATATGACTGGAGTCACAGGCGCCACTGGTGCCATTTTTGGCTTCAGAGGAGAGGCGATTGGTGGCAAAGGGCAGCTGACTTCATTGTCATCAAAAGTGACCCAGCTGGGGAAACGAGCAGATGTCCTTGGAGGGTCAGGGTGCCCATTCACGGGTGGACTGCTGGTGTGCCAGCTGACGGCTTCCATCTCTACCTCTTCATCTTCCTGGAGCGAGGAAGAATTGTCTAAAAGGCAAATGAGAACATATTAGGGGCTGCCACTGGGAGTTGTGGGAAGCTGAAGGAGGGCAGCAAGGATTATGAAAATTTGATCTAGAATTCAGTAATTCCAAAGTAGCTCTTTACCTGTCTCAAGTACTTGGTATGGGCCCAGAGTGCATAATTTTATAATGACACAAAAAGGGCTATCACACTGAATATACCAACAATACAATAGATATTTTCTATATTTATTTCTAAAGTATGTGTTAAGTTTTAAACATTGAAAAATACCTCCTAAAGTAATATAAACTGGCCTTTTTTAAAAAGCAAGTTATTTTCCATCCGTGATAATAACATTAAATAATATACTCTTAAGTGTTCTAGCCCAAATATGACCCATAAATAATAAAGACAGAATATTAACATCCTTGATATGTATATAAATTCATGCACGTGAGTCAGAAAAAAACAAAATTTCCAACAGAAATATGGGTAAAGTCCATGAACAGATAATTCATAAAAGAGAAACTAAGATGTCTAATAAACATGTGGAAAAATATCCAATCTTAGTAGTAATGAGAACAATAAAAATTAGACCAAAAAATCAGTGAAGAATTTTAAAGTTTTCAATATTGAGTGAGAGTTAGGAAGCTATGACAGGAACACTAAATAGACCTTCAATGGGAATAAATTGCTTTGAGTGCTCTGAGAAGAGATCTCAAAACAAATTACTTGTCCCAACAAACATTCATAAACAATGACTGAACAGTTCAATCCTAAAGAAATAAATCGTAGCCTTTTTACCAAGATGGTGCCAAAGGTAAAGAAGGAAGCCCCTGTGCCCCCCCACAAGCTGAAGCCAAAGCAAAAGCTTTGAAGGCCGATAAGGCTGTGCTGAAAGGCATCCATAGCCACAAAACGAAGATACCAACGTCACCCACCTTCCACTGTCCCAAGACACTGCAGCTCTGGAGGCAGCCCAAATATCCTCGGAAGAGCGCCCCCAGGAGAAACAAGCTTGACCACTATGCCATCATCAAGTTCCCCCTGACCACAGAGTCAGCCATGAAAAAGACTGAGGACAACAACTCACTCGTGTTCACTGTGGATGTCAAAGCCAATAAGCCCCAAATCAAGCAGGCTGTAAAGCAGCTCTATGGCATCGATGTTCCCAATGTCAATACCCTGATTAGGCCTGATGGAGAGAAGAAGGTGTATGTTCGACTGGCTCCCGATTATGACGCATTGGATGTTGCCAAAAAAGTTGGGATCATCTACACTGAGTTCATCTGGCTAATACATACTTTATTTCCCCATTTAAAAATAAATCAAATTGTGAACAAAGTTTGAAAAGTGAAGATGCTTGTCTTAGCATTACTTATAATAGGGAAGAATGGAGAGAGATTTCAAGATCTAACAACTGGACAGATGTTAAGAAACTGAGGCACACAATGCAATAGCACCCAGACATTAAAATGCTTACGTGTTTGCACAATATGAGAACATGCTCATGATAGCTCACCTTTCATTTCTCTAAAATTTTCATCATGGGTTTGTTTTAGCATATTAAAAAAAAAAAAAAAGACTATTACCAATAAAACTGTCTGTGCCAGTATCTTCCAGAAAGGAGATACTAGACTGAATTTTTTTTTTTTTTTTTTTTTGGTATAGTGTCTCACTACACAGCTTGGACTCACAGTGATCTTCCTGTTTCAGTTTCCCCTGAACTGGGATTATAGGCGTGTGCCACCATGCCTGGTCTTAGTGGTCAGCTGATTGCACTCAAGGCAGGGCCAGTGTGGCATATAGTACTGGGGACTGAACCTGGGTCCTTGCACTTGCGTAGGCAGGTGCTTAGACTGCTGAGCTATCTCCGTGGCCCCTAGACTCCAGTCTTTTTTTTTTTTTAATTTATTTGTTTGCTTGTTGTGTTTGTTTGTTTCTTTATTTACTTATTTTGTGGCTGGCTCAGCCTGCCCTGGTGGTGGCGCTGGCGCAGCATGTGGTGCCGGGGATCGAACCACAGTCCCTGCAGTTGCCTGAGCTTTCCTAAGCAGGCGCTTTAGACCACTGAACCATCTCGCCGGCCCTCGACTCAAGTCTTTATGAGGAAAACAACCCAAATTTTTTCAGCACTATAAGGACCCTGTGTATCCACACTGGTTTGAGAGGAGTGGGTAAAATGAGGCTGTTATCAAAGGAGGAATGGGTTCTGCTGAAGGTTTGACACAGATAATAGGCATCTGGTATACAATAGATACTCAGTAATGGTTTGTTGATTGAGAAAAGAAACTTTGGTTAGGAGTAGCTCTCCTATTTCCCATGTCCCTGGAGGAATATGTCTGGGGTTCTCTATCACCAGCCCACTCACTATTTCTACTGCCAGGTATTCTACTTCCAAGAATCAAAGGCGAATGCAAAAATGAAAAATGAACATGAAAAATTGGCATTTTCATCAGCAATACTACACATAATCATACATGTAATCACCCATGGATGGAGTGACTGGCTGGCTATCTGTCCTTCTAAGACATTTGTTGAAGGTGGGCGTGGTGGCACATGCCTATAATCCCAGCACTCAGAAGGCCAAGGCAAGGCCCGATGAGATAGCTCAGCAGACTAAGCACCTGCTTAGGCAAGCACAGGGACCAGGGTTCGTTCTTGGCACCATGTGCTGCACCATCCCCATCCCTGGGCACACTGAGTCTTCACCAAATCCAGGTGTAGTGGCTCAGACCTGTAATCCCAGCACTGAGGAGGCTGAAAACAGGAGGATCACTATGAGTCTGAGCTGCTAAAAAAAAGGCTGAGGCAATGGAATCATTGCAAGTTTGAGACCAGCCTGGGCTACAACATGGGTCAAGGGCAGCCTGAACTGCATAGTGTCTCAAAAAGACAAAACCAATATACTTATTCAAATATCAATTCCTTAGGGGCCGGGGAGATAGCTCCGTGGCACAAGTGCCTGCCTGGCAAGTACAAGGTCGTGAGTTTGAACCCTGGTCCTGCAAAAAAAAAAAAGAAAAGGATGATGAGCATGTAACTATGCACACAATGCATGTTTATCACAGCAATGTTAGGATCACCAAAAAATCAGCAACAACCAAAATGTTCAACAGTGGGAGACTGGTTATATAAATCGCTCCACCCTTACAGCACAATCCCATGTTGAGGATGACCGCCTGACCAGCTCTCTTTGAAGGAAGAGTGACTGTCTCTGTTTTAACTGAGCCTGACCCTATTTCCTTGTATTGATATGTACAGAGCTGGCTAGGACTTTTGTTTATCCTTTTCATTGGCCTTAAGCAATGTATACTGGTCTAGCTGAAGCGCTGCTGATAGTCTTTGAAGGTGGCATGCGTGTTTCTCTGGTAACCTACACCTGCTGCTCCTTAATGTGAGCCGGGTCGAGATAGGATGAAGAGCTAATGGTCCGCACTGCCAGCTGGGAATGAGCCTTGAGACAGAGGCTATGACTTCCTGGAGCTTAAAAGGTTACTTCAAAGCTGAAGCACTGGACTACCCCAAACATGAGATACCATCTCAATAGCATTATCCAGATTACTCTCTGCATATCCTCTCTGCATATGGCAGAGGTAAATGCAGGGCCCCCACCTAGCTCAGCTCACAGTATTCACCTACCTCCCACAATTCTCAGTCATTCCTCCTGAAGCCACTCTTCCACTGAATAATACCAGGTGAGGCCCTGGGTCACTCTCTTTGTTCCAGAGAACCATCTTTGTGGC
The DNA here is from genome assembly GCA_004027915.1 of Capromys pilorides. NCBI lineage: Eukaryota > Metazoa > Chordata > Mammalia > Rodentia > Capromyidae > Capromys > Capromys pilorides. The sequence goes on from PVKN010003592.1 coordinate 13,110, forward strand.
TGGACTTAGAGCCCCTTGGCTCCCCATAATTATAAATATGTTTTAGTATCTTTATTTTTGCCATGGGTTGCATGGGAAGTGGTAGATTAAAATTACTTTGATGACATCCCAATAACATAACTTTGAGATTACAAATACTGACTCCTCAGGCCAAAACAAGGACCTAGGAGGGTCTCCCACACCATGCTGCCACCGAGACAATGCTTTTGAGCATGTTTATTCACATGGAAGTTGACCACGATACAGTGCTGAGTGAGTGATGTGAGGCAAGAATTTAAAATCTGAATTCAGATAGCCTGGGTTTCATTTCTGCACCGGAAGCCAACCAGTAGGGTAACTTTGACTAAGTTTTGAATCTCTGTCTTGGTTTTCCTATCAATTTAGAAAAATATCAAGTCTGACCTGAAAGACAAATAAGAATAGTTGAGTGCATGTGGGCTGCTCTTCCAACTACTAGAATGTTCCATATCACTAGTGTGTCTGTGTTAGCAGTGAAATGTAATATTTCATGTTTTGGTGTTGAAAACAAATGTCTCATGTAGAATAGAGGTATATTATAAAATTTAAATCCACACTAGCACAAGCTATAATCCCCACTACTGGTGATGCTGAAGCATGAGGATTGGCTAGCCTGGGCAACTTAGCAAGACTGTTTCAAAATAAAAAAGAAAACTAAAAGGCTGGAAATGGAGCTACACACTCCCTGGGCTCAATTTCCAATGCCTTCCTCCCTGTCAAAATATATATACATACATACATACATATATATATATATATATATATATATATATATATATATATTCTTCCCTTATAAAGACAATGATGTATTATTGCTCACAAAATAATGTTCAAAATGTACCTTGACTGCAAATATTAATTCACCTTAAAGAAAGGACACAAGCAGCTTAGCTGTGCTCTACGCTGAGAAGGCAGCAGTTATATCCATCCTGCAGCAGTCATGACCGGTGCTACCGGGAGAATGAAAGGCTGGCAAATTTCCCCAGGAAAAAACAGCCAGAAGCTAACTTAGTCTTGAATACAAAGTTAACCATTATCCACAATTCCATTCTATTGACTTATTAAAATAAAACCATAGCCCCAAATCCAAGATTACTTTAATTACCGTCTTTCCCACTTGCTCTGTCCAAATTGCCGTTAGTAGGAACTGGGCAGCTGCCAACCCAAAGCCAAGCATGAAGACGGAGCTCTCACCCTACACCACAGGGACAGGCCCAGCGTGATGAGGCGCCTCGTGTCTGCTGATGCGGACTGAAGAGCAATGGTGGACTGTTTTAGTGTGAGCCAAGAATCTATTTTCAACTCCCAAAAGGTTATATTAAATGAATGATTAACCAGGTAATCCACATCACCAAAGGCAGAGGAAAAGGGAGAGTGACTTCAGGGGCAGGATTAGCAGTTCCTGTATTCTGAACACTCCAGAGACAGCCATTGTGTTTCTTCCATTTGTTAATCTAATTTTAGAAATGCAATGATAAATGCGAAATATTAACTGAGAGATGTTCAGTGGAATTTACTGAGTGATCAGAACAGACATTCTGATATTTATGCAGTTACTCGACATGAAATAGAAGTCACTGTACGTGAGAGCATATTAAAACTGCATAACCTGATACGCCGCGGACCCTGATGTGTCATGGCATAATCCGTAAGGAGGAAGAGGAGCACAGAATTAAAAAGATGTTAGGATTAGCAAAACCTGACCCCTTGGCTAAGAAGACTGAGGGTCAATGAATGTGAAGAACCTGCTCAAGGTGAGATTAGAAGCCAATTACTGCTTTTAATCTTTATTAACCATTATTTCCTTAATGCTTGTTCATTAAGCTAAAACTTTCCTATTACCTTTGAGATCAGAAAGAATTAATCTTAACACACAATTTCTTAGGAGCTTTGCCTAATTGGGTGGGGGGGGGACCATTAATTAAACAAGGCTTACCATCTGTTTGCACAGAAGTCTGGGCAAAATCTCAGGCTGTGTCACTCCCTAATGCTTAGTGCTGCAGAGAAGACAGCAGGGAGCCTCTAACTTGCATGAAATACGTGGGGACCTATTAACTGTGCCAAGGGGAGGCAGCTTTCATGTTGGTGAAGGGACCTGGTCAGGAGACAACCCAAAGCCAAGACGCCGATGCACCGCACCACCACAGCGCAGAGCAGAATCTCTGTGAAGACACCACGTTCTAGTTTTTATTTACCACAGTTCCTGTGCAGCTGTTCTCAGTACCTTCTTCAAATGCCTGTTAATCCAGCTTGCCCTGTCAACTCTTTCTCCACCTATCAAAGCAGGCTGACCCAACACATTTCCTCTCTTTCTTTTCTTTCTTTTTGCTCAGAAGTTTGTCAAATGATTCAGGAATATTCTGTTTCTTGCAAGTTGCTCGAGTATATTCTCACATAGAGACCAAGAATCAGCCTTTTTCTCTCTGGTTTTAAACTTCTCTCTATTTAAACACTGTCCTCTTTTTATGTTTTCCCCAGTACTAAATTTCTGTATCTTTTTTTTTTTATTATTATGGCTGGCTCAGCCTTCCCTGGGGGTAGGTAGGACTGGTGCAGCATGTGGTGCCGGGGGTCAAACCGCAGCCTCTGTGGTTGCCTAAGCTTTCCTAAGTGGGCACTTTAGATCACTGAACCATCTCACTGGCCCAAATTTATGTATATTTATGTTCAGCTTCTTTAAAAAAATATTTTTATTAGTACATGTTTGCAATACATAGTAGTCACCCTTGTCTTGGGGAATTGGTACACATACAAACCACAGCTTGACCAGTTCTACCTTCCCTTCCTCCCTACCCTTCTTCCACTTTCCACAGTCTATCTCCCCACTTCCTACCATCTCTCTTTTTCTCTTTAGGTTTCACATTTTGGGTCTCTCAGACCCAAATAGGATTTTGGTGAAACCCTATGATATTTAACCTCTGTGTCTGACTGACTTCATTTAGTAGTATGGTCTCCAGAACCATCTATTTCCCTACAAATGATTCAAATTTATCCTTTATGGCTGAGCAGTTCTGCATTATGTACCTACACCACCTTTTCTTCATCCATTCATCTGTTGATAGGTGTTTGGCTGGTTCCACAGTTCAGCTCTTGGGGCCGGCAAGATGACTCAGCAGTCTAAAGTGCCTGCTTAGGAAAGCTTAGGCAACCGCAGGGACTGTGGTTCAATCTCTGGCACCACATGCTGCACCAGTCCCACGGTCCAGCTCTTATGAGTTGTACCGCTAAGCTTTAGGCTTTTGCCTCTCACAACCAAACTTCAACTGAACTGTGCTCACTAGAGCCCTGGCTTCTGATAGCCCTTTCTCACGTTGTCTTGGTTAAGGTCTCCATTTCCTACTCCCAGCTAGTGCAGAGACCCCACTGTAACACCTTACAGTGCAGAGAGCACACTGTAACACCTTGCTGTGGTCCAACAGAACCAAGTCGCTCACCACCAGAGGTCACAGGCAGAGTGCAGAGAGAGATTCTAGCATTTATATAATATTGAACCACCAGCATTGAGCTTTATAAGTTAATTTGTTACTCTTCATATGCCAAAGTATCTGAAAAACACTAAACTACTGGTAAGACCTACTAGGACCTTAGTCTGAATTTTATTTATTTTTACTGCCATAGTAAAAAGTACCTGTTTATCTCCCATCTTTCCATTACTTACAAGCAAACAAACAAACAAACAATAGTATACCAAGGAGTTTTTAGGATCTGAAGGAGCTCTCTGCCCTACAGTTTCAAAGGAGGTGGAAGCCAGGCTTGGTTACTACACGCCTATAACCCCAGCACTCAGGAGGCTGAGGCTGGAGGATTATCATGAGCTTAAGGTCAGCCTGGGCTACACAGTGAGTTCGAGGCCAGCCTCAGTACCAAGTAAGACCTTGGCGAGATGGTTCAGTGGTCTAAAGCGCCTGCTTAGGAGGGCTCAGGCAACTGCGGGGACTGCAGTTTGATCCCCGGCACCACATGCTGCGCCAGCGCCACCACCAGGGCAGGCTGAGCCAGCCACAAAATGAATAAATAAAGAAACAAACAAACACAACAAGCAAACAAATAAATAAAAAAATAAAATTTAAAAAAAAAACAAAAAAGAATAGTAGAAAAGGGCTCCCTTGGTTCAGGAGCTTAAAAAAAAACAGCATCATCCAGAAGTTCCTGTAAGGAAGAATGGGTATAGGAGCAAGAGAGTATCATCCTGACAGACTGAACATAGGTCTCATGCCAGGAAGTCCCAAGGCTGAGACCCAAGAGCTGGAGCACCTGCAAGCCCACAAAGGCTGCCGGAGGACTACGGTGCCCAGCTGCGCTGTGACCAGGCCAGGGAACTCCTCAGGAGCGTCTGTCTCCGGGCCGCAGGAGTCCTGCTTGCTGGTGCCTCCACATCCCCACCCTCTACTCCCCTGGTCACCATGTGGGACACATCTGGGCAACCAGCAAGATTCTGGTGAGCTCCTGGGAGCTTCTGGGTCTCTAGAGCAGTGAGAAACCATCAAGCTCCTGAGCTTTAGTAAAGGGCTGGGGTAGATCAAAACACCCCAAAGTGCAGCTAAAAAGGACTATTACATCTCCATGTTATGTGGGATCAGAGAATCAATTTATCAGGGCCTCATTCCTTTTGGCAAAACACAAAAAAATTAGGTTTGGGGAAACTGTAAGATAATTCCTAATATCTTGGAACTGCTAAGGAAGATAGAGACGCATCACATGACCTTTACTATGTTTTAACTACAATAGTTAAGGCATAGAGTAAAGGACCAACAAGAGATCGGGGAGCACAGAATGATGTTGGTGAGTAACACAAAACTGAGCTAGGCCTCAGAAAGCATGGCAAGTGACCAAGTTATGTTAACCCAGAGATGCCAGGCTAACCAAGGACTCTACTTTCAATCTCTCACTGATCCCTTAAATATACTATTCCACTTTTACCCCACTGCTATCCCACTACTACATATATGCTCCTGTAGAGCTCATATTCTCCATATTTTGTATGCATGATACTCCTCCTGTCCCCTGCAGTGCTAGGGATTGAACCCAGGACCACACACATGCTAGGCAAGCATTCTGCTGCTGAGCCAGATCTCCAGCTCTGCATGTGGTACTCTGAAGTCTTATGTTCATTGTGTGAGCCACGGATCACCTGCACCCTGGACATGGGCCCACACCTACTTACACTGGGAGGGAAGCCAGATGTTTCACCACTCTCACCAGCTCTGAAGTGTCTCAGCCTAAGGAGCACTCACACCCAGCAACAGCATCCCCTGCTCAGTCCCAAGTCAGTACAGGTGTTATCCTCCAGCATACCATATTCAATGTCTTCTCATTTTGAAGTTTAGTGATGGAAATTTCTGCCTCCTCAGCATTAATCCTGTGAGGTCAAGGGCTGGTGGAGAAGGCAGAGAACAAAGCTGGGAGCCCTCACACTGTCTGTCTGTCTATCTGTCTGTCTGATTCTCTTTCTTTCTGAGACAGGGTCTCATTTTGTAGTGCAGGCTGACCTGCAAATCATGTAGCTTAGGTTGGCCTCAATCATGGAGCCATCCTCCTGCCTCAGTGTCTCATATGCTGGGGTTATAGGCGTGCATCACCTCACTCAGCTTCTCACAGATTATGACATGTGCTTGTGTACAGGTGCAGTAGCGATGAGAATAACATCATAGACTCAAGATTATAGACATCATAGACATGAGAAGAACACGATAGACTTTCGGAGTCTATCAAGCTTTCCTTCTGTCTCTTATCTTTGCAGGGCTGCAACATAGTGGTTTCTTGATGAGACTGAAGATTTCTGTTGCAGGAGGGGCAACATCACTTGGGGCTCATCAAGGCACTTTCTACAAGCTGAAGGGACTTCTAATCTAAGGCTCTGCTTTACACATTGTTTCACCTTTAGAACCTAGAGATCATTTCTCTTCATGAGAACTTTCTTTTTTTTTTTTAAAATTTTTTTATTTATTTGTTTGCTTGTTGTGTTTGTTTGTTTCTTTATTTATTTATTTTGTGGCTGGCCCAGCCTGCCCTGGTGGTGGGGCTGGCGCAGCATGTGGTGCCGGGGGGATCGAACCGCAGTCCCTGCAGTTGCCTGAGTTTTCCTAAGCAGGCGCTTTAGACCACTGAACCATCTCGCCGGCCCTTCATGAGAACTTTCTAGCAGTGACGATGATAACACAACAGCCAAACAGCCAATGTATGCGACATGCCAGTTCTTTCCAATCAAGTTTGCATTTGGTAATTTGATTTCATCCTAGTACTAATCCAACTCACTTAATTACCATGATAAAAGTAAACATTCTTACAGACTGATAGTAGATATAATTTATAAAATATAAACATATCAAGTCAAGCCAGAGATATAGCTCAGTGGCACAGAACCTGCCTTGCAAGCATGAGATCCTGAGTTCAATTACACACACACACACACACACACACACACACACACACATGCACACGTAATTAGATAATATCAGAAAAACAAACACAGAAAAAGAACTAATTTCCAGCACTTCAACACATTTATTCTAACAGGACAACGTAAACTTCACAATCTTGCATATTTTTCAGAAAGCCTCCTAAGGTAACCTGTGGGCAAATAGAAAAGCTATTTACATTTGATTCATTTACTCAGTAGTTTTCCTGACTTGTTACAGCATCCAGTCTGTGCCAGAAAAACACACACGTTTCCTAAGTGAATACAAGGGTTGTAATGGAAAGATGACCTCAAAAGAGGCTTGTACTGCACCGCTGGAGGGTGCGGGGGAGGGAGAGGCCAGTAACCAGATATAGTGCCGAAAGCCACATCTGCAAGATCCGTCCAGACACACCAAAAGTGGCCTTTACTAATAATACACTAATACACACCGTAGGGGCTCTCAAGGCAATAAAGGTGTGGATCCACTTTAACCGTCAGTCAGCAAACCTTGGCAGCTTGATTCAAGATGGTACTAACTAACGTACAGGCTTGGTAAGGTACCTCCATCCCTGTAGCTTGGCTCCCAACATTTTCCTGCCGTTGAGTACATTCCACTCAAGATTTCTAAGATAATCTGACTTTGTTGGAGTCATTTGTGTTCTGGATGGAGCACCTGGACTGTCAGTCCCTGAAGACTTGCATTGGGAAGTGTTTCTCTCCCATGATTTTTCTACATTAGAGCCACCCATCCACAGACTGAAATCTCAAACTGTGAGCCACATTACAATTCTCCTGCAAGCCATGGGTGTTGGGTATTTTGTACCTAGCAGCAACAGGAGAGTTGAGCAACACACTGATCATACATAAGAGATAATCCAGTGTCTACAATCTCCCCACCTCTACTGATCTTCTTGGGCTGTCTCCTTGTTGCGGCTGAAGAATTAAATAGAAATATATAGGCAGTCAGACAGGGTCAGTCCTCAAAGAGACAGTATGGAAGACAAGGTGACTTTGCAACTTTGGGAGAGACAGACACTCCTGCCTCAGGCCAGACCTCAGGGCAAAAGAGTAAACAAATGCAGCCACGTACTTCCCCAGGAATGGACACTAGGGGTCGATATTCTAAATAGGTATTAGTCACCTGGAAGCCAAAGAGAGTCACTGACCCCACCCCCTACAGGGAGAGCCCCTGCATTCATGCCTGCTTGCTTGGTGACTCACTTCCTCATTTGGTCCTCCATTTAAGCAATTTTACTTGAGCAATGGTGCTTGTAACCCTATTGGTTGATCATAGTTTTGTCCCACCTCCTGCCCACCTAAGCGGGTTCCCACCTGCCTCACCACGTGGTTTTGCTTTATAAAACTCTCTAGAAATCACAGATTGCCTGGGCAACCCACTCAGGCTCCCCCTCTGGCCCTCTCGGACCTATCTGCCAATAAGTATATTTTGCTCTTAACTTCTGTTCCTAAAATTCATTCTTCGGTTTCAGGGAACAAGAAGTCAGCCCAGATATCTTTCAGGTTGGGAGTTTCATTCATTCCCCTATATCATCCTTAGTGACACTGTTTGTTCATGTGGTGTGCTTTGGTTAAGATGAAATCCAGGCACTGTAAACAGAAACATGAAAACTGCTTGTGCACCAGGGCTTCGCTTTTTTTCCTGCACTTGAAAGAGCCCGGGGCCACCATGAGTGACCTTCTAAGGGATGAGCCGGCCACAGAGAGAAGAGTCAGGACACTGTAGGCCATATCACTCACCATGCACTCATTACAATTGAAACGGATCAAAGATCTAAATATGGGCTGGCGAGATAGCTCAGTGGGCTAAAGCGCCTGCTTAGGCAAACTTAGGCAAGCACAGGGACGGTGTCGATCTCAAATCAGTATGATCTGGAACCATGTGCCAGTCCCATCTCCAGAATGGGCTCAGCTGGCCAGAGTCCAGGCATCTGGCACAGTGTCACACACCTGTAATCCCAGTGCTGGGGAGGCTGAAAGCAAGAGGATCACCACAAGTCTGAGCTGTATAATGAGACCCTGTAACAACCAAATACATGAAAAAAAACAAAAAACAAAAAACTAAATATTAAAAACAATAAGTTTACTAGAAGATAGAACAGTTACAACTTTTGGGCAGATTGGTGTAGGCCAAGATTTCATGAACGCAACCCTGATCACACAGGAACTATGACAAAGAATCAGCAACAGGGATCTTATCGTGGTAAAAGATTTTTGCACAGCAAGACAAACCGCCAACAGGATGAAAAGACAACCCACAGCACGGAAATTTTTTTTTTTTCCAGCTCTTCCTCAGACAAAAGATTACTATCTAGAATATATAAAAAACTCAAAAACTATCAGACCACTCAAATGTAAAGACCCAATCCAAAAATGGGCATTTGAGATGAACATATACTTTTCAGATTAAGAAATACAAACAGCAAATGTATGAAAAATGTTCAACATCAGTGACCATTTAAGAAATGCAAACTAAAACAACACCAAGGTTCCATCTCAGTCCACAAAGAATGGCTAGAATCAAAAATCAACTAATAACAAATGCTGGCAGGGTTGGGGGTAAACAGGAACCCTTCTCCATTGTTGGTCAGGGTGTAGATCTGTGCAACCATTGTGGAAATCAGTGTGGAGATTCCTCAAAAATCTAGGACTAGAGGGGCCGACGAGATGGTTCAGTGGTCTAAAGTGCCTGCTTAGGAAAGCTCAGGCAACTGCAGGGACTGCGGTTTGATCCCCGGCACCACATGCTGCGCCAGCCCCACCACCAGGGCAGGCTGAGCCAGCCATAAAATAAGTAAATAAAGAAACAAACAAGCAAACAAATAAATAAAATAAAAAATTTTAAAAAAATCTAGGACTAGATGTTTTATTTGACCTAGTATTCTCCTTCTTGACATTATTCCAAAAGAATAAAGGCATCATGCCTCAGTGATATATGCACACTCAGGCTTACAGCAGCTCAGTTTGTAATAGCCAAACCTTGGAAACGACCCAAATGCCCACCAACTGCTGGGATAAAGATGTGTGTGTGTGTTCTCTTTTTTTTAGTACAGTGGACTGCTACTGTGACGTAAAGAAGCGTAAAGTCTGAGACATTTCTAGATAAATGAATGCACCTTGAGACCATACTGTTCAGTGAAGTAAATTGGCCACATATGTGTAAATACCACATTATTTCTTTTGTGTGTGAAAAACCAAAAGTGTAAAGGACCAAAGCATATAAGAGATACTGTGAAATCTGAAGAAAATGTTCAAATGAGGAGGGAAACAAGAGAGGGAGAGGGAAAAGGAAAGAAAGTTAAAGTTAAAAAAATGAGAAAAGAAGGAAAACATGGAAACAAAGGTTTTATAAGTGGTGAGGGGAAGAAGGGTTGAAGGGAGGATAGAGAAATGGGGAAGAAAAGAAACAAGTTACATCGCGTACATGTACAAATTCTCTGTGATGACTGGAGATCTAAAATGTACCGGGTTGGTGAGATGGCTTAGCGGTCTAAAGCGCATGCGGTGGGAAGTTTAGGCCACCGTGCAAGGACTGCGGCTCAATCCCAGGCTCCACATGCTGCGCTGCCCCCCACCCCCCAGGGAAGGCTGAGCCGGCCCTAACACAAACAAATATGTAATGTGGTTGAAGAAAATAAAAAATAAACTTTAAAAAAAATATGTAAATAAAATAAAATGTACCAATAAAAATCTCATTTTTAAAAAAATGAACAGCAATAAAAAAAGTAGAAAGCTTTATGTGAAGCCTCAGCTCTAAAGGCAATTATGCTAATTTCTTTGCTACAATATAGAATAATTATAATCTGTTTAATTCCAGAGTTATTTGGAAAAAATATAAAATAACCATGCAAACATCCTTCCCCACACTCATCAGCCTGTCATGGCTAGGCCCATAATTACTTTCAGCGGCCAGGGTCACTTTAGCTTCTAAAGGAGTCCTGTACTCCTAGGTACACTCCAGGTGGGCAGTTGCTCCACTTCAGAGATGCGTGGCCAGCATTCTTGGAAACAAAGATTGATTTGCAGATATATTAAACCTAAACTTGTCTATACTGACTATGGTTCTGTCATGAGAGGCTTGTTTACATTATATAATTTTCAATAGGTTCCTGGAGACCGTAAGTGTTTGTAAAAAATAACTGAACTCAAGTAACAGGCAAATAGGGGAAAGAGGTTGGCAAGAGCACTTGCATGTCCTTTTACACAGAAGTCACTTAATTTACCTGTTCCCTGTCTGTTAATGGTTTCGTTGTTACTGTGTCCCCCTAACATTCACATGCTAGATTCCAAAAAGCTAAAGTGATAGTATTGACAGATGGGGCCTTAGGAGGTTACTAAGTCATGAGGATCTGGTCTTCACATATACGACAACCCTCACAAAAGGGGTCTAGGGAACTAGCAAGGCCCTTTTGCTCTGTCCCCTGGTAAGGTCAGAACCAAAGCAGTAACGTGTCATCTCGGATGTGGAGACCAAGTCTTCACCAGATATTGAATGTGCAGACATTTTTGCCAGGAAGTTACTGTTTTGTTTTTTAATGGTACTGGAAATCAAACTTAGGACCTTGTGCTTGCGAGGCAGCTGCTGTGTTGCTGTGCCTGTGCTTGCGAGGCAGCTGCTGTGTTGCTGTGCCATCTTCCCGGCCTACCTGTAGACACTTGGACTTGAAACTTGTCAGCCCCCAGACCTGTGGGAAATACATTCCTGATGTTTATGACCAACTTAAACTACATTGTCACTAATAGACTAAGGGGCTATGTGTCTCTAGGAATGCAGGGTCGAGTGGTTTTTGCCTTAAGTAGAAGTGACCCTTGATTTAAGGTTCACTGAATGAAATACACTCGTAGGCAAATTTGCTTCAAAGCACATCAATATAAGAAGATTAAACTTTGTGACCTTTAAGGAAGAACTAAAATAATTGGAAGATGCAGAAGCATGTGCAATTAAAATCACTTAAATCCTGCTGTCACCCTTGCTGATCAATGACACTGTCAGTGTCTTTTTCAAGCTGTACACCAAGGACACACAGTGTTATAAACACACACATTTATATGGATTATTCTTTTTTTAACATATTTAGTATAGGGCCTACAGGGTTTCACTACACAGATTGGACTCATACTGATCCTCCTGTTTTCAGCTTCCCAAGCGCTGGGATTACAGGTATGCGCCACCACACCCAGTCTCTATCATAGTCTCAGTGGGTCCCAGCGGCAGGGCTGGATTGGCAGGCCAACTGAACCTCAGTCCCTGTGGCTGCCTAAGCAGGCACTTTAGTTCACTGAGTTATCTGGCTGGCCCTGTATGGATTATTCTACATATAGAGTTTTATAGCCTGTATCTTTTGATTGACATAGAATTTTCCATGGGACACCTTTCAAGCAGGCTGAGGGAAGACATTATGCATCTCATTTAGCTGTTAGCATGTGGATTACACAGGCTGACAGAGAGCACAGTATTAAAATATATTAAATCTAGATGCACATGTAATATTTGGCTATCTCGGCAGGAGCGTATAGGATAGAAGAGTGTGCCACTGGATAAAGAATGATCAGTGCTGATGTTTTGTTTCATGAAGCAAATTTGATTCTTGGCCACAGTTGAAGTCAGGGACCTCAACAGGCAGAGATGAGGTCATGAGATCAGTGTTGCTATTTTCACATCTAAAGCTTCTTGCCCAGCTGTGACATGCCATGAAATGTTGACAATCATGCTGCTTTCTGCTCTTTAAAAATAGCAGCCTTTCAATTCAGACTGGGTGTAGTGGCGGGTGCCTGTAATCCCAGCTCTTGGGAGGCTGTAAACAGGCGGATCACTACAAGTCTGATCTAGTAGTGACACTCTGAACACCCTGCAGATCCTTCCCTAAAATACAAAAATTAAAAAAAAAAAAAAAAAAAAAAAAAGAAAGAGCAGCCTTTGTGTTTCTAGGCATTTCCTAGGACTCAGCTTGAATCTCGTGGGGCCGATTGGTGTGCGCTTATGACCGCTTCCCTGCACATACAGGAAGTGCACACGCACAGGTGGAGGTGTCTGCCCACCCCTAGGAACTGTGCCGCACGGTGGGGCAGGCCGCACAGCACACAATCCTGAGGCTTTGCTTTTCAAGAGCAAGCACTGTATGGCGTCAGGAATTCTGTCTGTCTTTTAGTGCTGGGGTTCAGCCCAGGCTCTGTGCATGAGGAGCACAGGCTACCACCGAGCTAGACCCCTGCTCAAGCACACGGATGTCTTAAAGCCCTTATACCAGTCAGAATGAACCTGACCAAGGGTAAAATATTTAGAGGAAGAGTATAACTATCCTATCTGAAACCTTAAGATTTCTCATTAAAGTCAGTGTTACGAGATGTGTAAAAGGAGATAAGCACCTACTGATTTAGTGTCAGGGCAAAATTGGACTGGAGAAAGAAAGCCTTATGGTGCAAGTTTTTCTTCAGTTTGGGATTAAATTCTCTAACTCCTCAGGCCCCACAGTAACTTCTATAATTTGCCAGGAGCACTCCAGTGCTTTCTGGAGTAACTTCAGATTTTTAGAACAGAATGGTAGTTGACAGGAGAGAAAAATGGTAACCAACCTCTGCCACCTCCAATACAACCGCATGGCACAGCCAACCATGTACTACTGTAGGTTAGGTGCCCTGTCTAGATCTGTTCCAAAATAACCCCATTTGATTCTGAGAGAGACATGAGTGACATAGGTCCCACCCCTGTCCCTATTTTGGTAAAGCAGATGCTAAGGCACAGAGGTTAAGTGATTGGCCAGTCAAAATCCTTGGTGGAAGTGCCGAGATCTGAATCCAAGAGATCTGAGCTCACTGCCTATACTGCACACTGAACTGAGGTTCAACTTCATTAGACTGGGTTAATTGGAGTGAGTTTTTCAATTTCTTTTCTCAGTTTCCTCATTGAAAAGAGGTTAACAGTAATTGTTCCTGTATACTACAAGGTGGTTGTCAGCTTGGGACACATAAATGCATGCACGTGACTGCCATTTGTAAAAAACAGCAGCTATACAACTCAGGTCATGTTCACTATAATGAAAAAAACTAAGAGGGTACTTACTCATCTTGTGTTTGGGGTATATTTTTCTGCCTAGGGTATATTTCTAACTTCAATAATCAACATAAGACAATGAACATAGTTAACATTCACTAAATACTCAGTAAATATTAAAATAACAGAAAACACTTCTTTTCTTCAGGAACCTATAATTAGAAAGGAAGAAAAACAGTGTTTACTTTGATAAGACAGTGACTTAGAATGGCTCCTTGGGGGTCAGGGAAACCCTGTAACTCCACTTATAAAACCTACTGGAACTGTCAGCAGGATAGCAACACTACTTCAAGAGAGGAGAAATGGGGCTGGTGAGATAGCTCAGCAGCTAAGTGCCTGCCTGGCAAGTGCAAGGTCCTGAGTTCATCCCCAGTACAAAAGAAAAAGAGAGGCAGGGTATGGGGAATGAATTATTAAGAATTGATGGCTCTCCAGATAATCAATGACTTCTTATGGGGGCGGGGAGCACAGTAGCTGAAGACACACCTCATCTTCAGTCCCTGTTCTACAGTGCACCCACTGTCCAGTCTGAGGGAGGCTTCCTTTAGCTTTAGGTCTCTAGAGCTTCAACTGCATCAGGTAGAAAAAACCACAAGCATAGCAAACCAAGCTTAGGAAGAGTTACCTCTGAAGAAAGTCACCCTGGACTTAGACGCCATCTTCTGGAATTCTCTGTGAACTCTCAAGCAAGTGGAAGTTCCTGGTCTACACCTCCACTGTCCTAGAAGTTGGTGTATTCTGCTGTTATTTCCCCACTGTGCCAGTAAGTTACCAGGAAGGTGCTAAAGAAAAGCCTGTTGAGCATAACTGAGGGTGGGGCAGAGAAGAAGCAGGCTGTCTAGTGTTAGATGATGGACAGATCGAGGTCACTTGGACATAGTCTTAGATTGAAAGGAATGAGTCAGAAGTCCATTAATCTGTAATTTATTAATTACACATAATTTTAAAACCTTAAAAAATATAATTAATCCAACCCACTGGAGAAAATATAGAAAATACAGATGAGTGAAAGAAATGAAAAACATAGCTCCACCAAAATCCGAGATGAGTGCTGTTGAGAGAGTTGACAGAGGAGAAACTGAAGGTAAGCGGAGCCCACAAGTTCAGCTGCAGTGCTCAGGGACACTAAGCTGCAGCACAGGACCGTGGTGGTGGCTTCTAAATACTCCCCAAGAGTACCACAGAAATTACTTATAAACACATAAGAAAATATTGTGGGACCATCTCAATGAATGCAGAAAAAGTATTTGATAAATGTAACAATCACTGGGGGAGATGGCACAGCGGCATAAGCACCTGCCTGGCACGTGCAAGGTCCTTAGCTCGATCCCCAGTACACCCCCATCCAAAATGTAACGATCATTAATAATTAAAATTCTTGGCTAACTAAGAATGAAAGGGAATTTCCTGAGTCTGACAAAAGGTGTGTACCAAACTCCAACTAAAATGTTGGTTCAATATTGATGCATTGCCCCAGTCTTACTAGTTCTATTTGCTGTTAAATTGGAGGCTGAAAAAGGCAAAGAAAAGCCTTACAAAAGAAAAAGAAAGCGATAAGACTATACATGTAAGTGACATAACTTCGTAGTCAGCAAACCTAAAATATATGGTTGAAATAATACAATATATAAGTAAATGCTTGGGGCTGGGGAGATAGCTCTGTGGTACAAGTGTCTGGCTGGCAAGTGCAAGGTCATGAATTTGAACCCTGGTCCCACAAAAAAAAAAGTAAATTCATTTAAGATCTCAAGATAAAAAAAAAATTCCACTTCAGGAGCTTTGCCAGTTAGCTAAGTTATTTAAGCGCCTGTTTGGACAAACCCAGTCAGGCGCAGAGGACCGTGAGTCAATCCCCAGCTCCACATGCCATACCAGACCTGCCCTTAAGGCAGCCTAAGCCAGCCAAAGAAAAATCCGTTCAAAACTTAAATTTCAAGTCAGGCATGTTTGCAATCCCAGCACTTGGAAGGCTGAAGCAGGAAGATGGCCACCGAGTTTAAGGTCAGAGTGGGCTACATAAGGAGTTCAGGATCAGCCTGAACAGTATACAGCCAGACCTTTGCTCAAATAAAAACAAAGCGAAAGAAAGGCCTCAAGTACTAGTAACGAATGGAAGTGAAAATTTCAACATATGATATACACTAACAAACAAATGTCAAACACAAGATGGATGTGGTGGTACATGCCTATAACAGCCCATAATCCCACCTATGTGCGAGGCCGAGGAAGGAGGATCAAAAGTCTGAAGCCAGCCAGGGCAACTAGTAGGTGAGATCCGTCTCAAAAACAAAACACGAGGGCTGGTCAGATAGCTCAGCAGCCTAATGGGCCTGCTTATTCAATTCCTGGAGTGCGATGAGATGGCAATTGAGACTGGGCATGGTGGTGCATGCCATAATCCCAGCTCTTGGGAGGCTGAAAACAGAAAGATCAGTATGAGTTTGGTCTACGTAGTGAGACCCTATAGACCCTGTATCAAATACACTAAAAGAAAAAAAAAAGGTTTTAAAAACCAGCTCTGGTTGTAGCTCTGAAGCTTCAGACTCAATCTCAAGTATTAATAAAAGAAAAATCAAACAGATGGAAGTAAATTTAATGGAAGAGGTACAGACCTCTACTTTAAGCCAGATGTGGTGGTGCACACCTGCAATCCCAACACTGTGGGAGACTGAGACTACGTGTTTGAGCGCAGGCCATGCAATCTAGGAAGATCCTCCCTGTCTCAAAATAAAAAATAAAGAGGACTGAGAATGTACTAGTCTGAAATCCCTGGGTTCCATCCTGAGTACTGAAAAAAAAAATCTAAAATACTTTTTTTAAGAGAAATTAAAGACAGCCTAAAAAGTGGAGAGATTCCATATTCATGGATCTGAATATTTAAAACTCAAATGATGAAGAATTTTCTGAAATTGATCTATAGAATCAATATAATTCCAATGGAAATCTCCAGGCATTTTGGTTCTTTTGGACAGCCTGTAAATTTCTAGTAAAGTGTATCAGTAGTCAAGAAACTCTTGAAAAAACTGTTGGACACATTTCTCTAAACTTTAAGATTTACTATACAGGTACAATAATAAATAATACAATGGGAAAGATAAATGAATTAATGAAGCAAAATCTAGAGCCTAGAAGTAGACCTATACATACACGATCACTTGATTATTTGTTTATGTATTTATTCATTTATTATGTATTTGGTACAAGGTCTCACTACGCAGCTTGGACTCAGTATGCCTGGGGATGGGGGCAGGACTGGAATGGCATAGCATGTGGTACCAGGGATTGAACCCCAGTCCCTGTGCTTGCCTAAGCAGGCACTTAGTCTGCTGAGCTATCTTGCAGACTTGATTTTTTATAAGAGTGCCAAGGGAAAAGAACATTCTTTTCAACAAAATGTGCTGAAGCAACTGGATACCCACGTAGGAAACAGCAGACCTTAGCCTTTTCCTCTCCATACACAAACATTATTCTGAGAGCGATCATAGATCTGTATGGAAGCCAAAGTTACAGTTTCTAGAAGAAAACAAAAAATTATCTTCATGACCTTCTGGAAGGAAATAATTTCTTGGGATACAATCAGTACCAACTGTAGAAGAAAAAATATATATAAATAAATTGCCCTTCATCAAATTATCAAGACATCGTTTAAAAAGTTAAAAGGCAAGCCACTGATAAGATTTGTATCTAGACTACATAGAGACTGCCACCAATCAATGACAAAGATACTCAGTAGGCCATGAAAGAAGCTATCTGAATGGCCAGACGGCATGTGGGCAAGTGCTCCAGAGCATCCCAGGCCGGGGAAGTGCAGATGGGACCCTACACACGCACTAGAATGGCTAAAATTAGCAAGCATGATGATATCAAATGTTAACAAAGATGTGGAACAACTGGAACTCTTCATATTTTTAGCAAAAGAGTAAAATGATAAAGTCTCTTTGAAGGACAGATTGGCAGCCATTAGCAAACATGTGCATATTTTGTAACTCAGGGGCCAGGGAGATAGTGCAGTACAATAAGTGCTTGCCTGGCAAGTGCAGGATCCTGAGTTCAATCCCCGGTACTGCCAAAACAACAAAAACAAAAACAAAAAAACTTTAGCATACTTTGTAACTCAGCAGTTCTACTGTTTGTGCACAAGAGAAACAAACTGAATTGTTCAAGAATACATAAGCCAGACATGAATGGTGGAATTCCTATAATCTCAGCACTTGGAAGGCTGAGGCAGGAGGACTGCTGTGAATTTAAGGCAACCTGAGCCGCATAGTGAGTTCAAGGCCAGCCTGAACTATATAACAAGACCCTGTCTCAAAAAAAGAGAAAGTTTTGTGCTATAGATTTATTAGTGAAAAACAGAAACAGTCCAAATATCAATAAGCAAATTGTAACATATATACTATAATGCTACATTACTATGAGAATAAAAATAAATGAACTGTTTATACCTGGAACAACATGATAAATGCCAAAATGATCTGAATTCCAAGTTACTAATGCAAAATCATTTATCCTAATTTGAGTCATTCACTTAAACTCATACCAATAGATATGGTTGGCTCTCAGTTTTAATAAAAGATTCACAGAGGAAAATTAATAATGAATAAGATTCTATTCATTCATTCAGTACTTACTGACCATATAGTATTTGCTCCCAGCAGGGTGCCAGATGCTAAGGATACAATTTGCCAAAACAGGCACAAGATTTCCCTCAGTCCTTCCTATACACAACACCCCTTGGTCCTGTGATGGCCAAATATAAAAAATGAACAAGGCGATGACAGTGTGTTTAAGAAGTTCAGAGGGCTGGCCAAATAGCTCAGTGGATTAAAGTGCCTGCAAGCAGGTGCAGGGGCCGGGGATTCAATCCCCCGGACTGCCCATGTCGGCCCTGCCCCAGGGGCATGCTGAGACGGCAACTGAGACTGGGTGTGGTGGCGCATGCCTGTAATCCCAGCTCTTGGGAGACTGTAAACAGGAGGATCACTACGAGTCCAGATCTAGTAGTGAGATCCTTCCCTAAAATAAAAAAATAAAAGTTCAGAATCTAGCAGAGGAAGCAGGAAGATAAATAGCGAGTTACAATATGGATTTATAGCAATTTCAACACTACAACAGAAGGTGTTTTTATGAGTAGACAGAAAGTGCTATGTGAACCAGAAAAAGAAAGTCATTGCTAATTTTGCCTGGGACAGTTGATGTCAACTGGCCAAGGGGTTGATGTTTCATTGGGTTGATGGCACAGCGGTGGAATGGAATGGAAAGATGTGGAATCTCCAATGCAAATACAATGTAACTATCCAATTACTTGAAGGGTCAGAGCTGAAATAAATGCCTATAAAGACTTAGATCCATGAAAAAAGGGTCTTGCTTTATGGTAGCATTAAAATTTTGAATAGGGTCTGGGGAGATAGCTCAGTAGAATAAGCACTTGCCTGGCAAGCACAAGGGCCTGAGTTCAATCCATGGTTCTGAAAAAAAAAAAAAATTGAATAGCTAACTGGTGTCAGTCATGTTGCTCATTAGTGGCTCTTACTGTAATCTGTGCCAATCTCCAGAAGGGCCCACTTTTGCTTTCTTTTTTTTTTTTCTTTAATGTATTGGCTTGTTACAGGGACTCACTCTACAGCTTGGACTCATAGTGATCCTCTCGCTTTCAGCTTCCCCAGCGCAGCGCTACGATTACAGACATATGCCAACCGTGCCCAGACTCTGTGGTTGGCTCAACCTGCCCTAGGGGTGCGGCTGGCGCTGGGCTTGCCTAGGCAGTGCCTAAGCAGGCACTTTTTAGTCTATTGAGCTATCTCACGAGCCCCAGGCAGGGCTCACTTTTTAAGCACTACTAAGTTTCTGAAGCTGAAAGTTTCAAGGCTACATCTTAAACTCCATGGTGCTTTGCTGGGCTTTGACCTCCTTCCTGGCTTGTACAGCACTTGAGCCCCAGCACATACCATCACTCTGTGGATTAGGAAAAAAGAATTGCTCATCTAAACCTGAATAGTTTATGAGGAAAAGAGAGGCCAGGACATCGCACTAAGATGTGCAGGAGAAGCAGTCCCTCCGGCCTTTGCCCCCTTGTAAACACCACTCATAAGCTTGTACCGCATCTGCTGCCTGCCCTGCCCAGCTCACAGCATGCTCACCATAATCACATCCTCTGTCAGCTTCTACAGAGACCAGCAGTAGAGATTAAGTTAATCTGAGAGGAACAGTTTGGGAAGGTAGGACCAAAATGGCAGAAGTCTCTCACTACTCCCAGGCTCTTCCTACCCCAACTGGAAGGCTCAGTCAGCTACACCTGAGATTTTAATATAGATAATCTAGATATTTTAATATAGATAGCCTGTGTCATTACACAGGCTCAGGACCACTTCTGATGGCACCACAGGTTACTATGTTCAGTATGAACACAATCACAAAACACAGGCTCAGAATTTTTCAGCTGAACTGGCTCTTTACTGGCATTTCTAGCCAAACTAGAATTGTTAACGTTATCTCAGTGATTTGGGTACCAGAGGCCATGTTGCCAGCTTTTGCTAAGCACCTGGCTTTGTATATGTACAGTGGGTGTTGGCATCATTTGACCATCAGAACGCTTGGAAGGGCTCCCGCAGGAGCCTGACACACAGGGAAACAGCGGGCCTGTGCTGTGTCACAGAGGAGCTGTGGGTGAGGCCATGAAAATGACTTTAGCTCTCCAAGCCTCAGGTCCTTCACCTACAGAAGGTGATAATGATGTCAGATGGCATGTTGTGGCAGTGTAGACAATGTGGACAACTGGCTGGCACAGTGTCCTGCAAAGAATGGACACCGAATAAATGGGTGTCTCTGGGATTATTATTTGTAAAATGCACTGCCACTGATAGTTTTGCAGGACTATGGGGAACAAGGAGAAAAAAAAAAACAAAAAAACTAGGACCGGTGACATAGCTCAGCAGATTAAAGCACCTGCTTAGGCAAACTTAGGCAAGTTCAGGGACCGTGGTCACATTCGGAACCACATGTGGCGCCAGCCCCGTCCCCAGTTCAGGCTGAACTGGCCAGAGTCCAGGCGTAGTGGTACACGCCTGTAATCCCAGTGCTGGGGAGGAGATTACCATGAATCTGAGCTGCTGCATGGTGAGACCCTGCAACAACCAAATACATTTTTAAAAAAGGAAAAAAACTGATACAAATTTGCTTCTGTTGGATAGCCATCATATCGAATGGCCTTTAGTATGCTTATATAGAAAAGCTCAAGGAAGTAGGTGCGTATGTATGTGCACTCATATGTGTGTATGTGTGTGTGTGTGTGTAACAGGGAGAAAGAATAAATATGATTTAGATGAGAACAGCAAGCAGAGGATATGGAGAAAGGAGAAAAAGAAAGAGAAGTAGCATTTTGAAGAAATGAATATTCCTGATTACTAGACAGTAGGCATATGAAGGCAAAGCCTGTGATGCTTCCTTTTATTTTACTTCGTGTCCTGTTTTAAGTCATTGCTGCTTGCTCGGTCAGAGCGGAACATGCCCAGTGAATATGCCTGAGCCTCCTACACGCGGACCCATACGTGTTCCCCTGAAGGTGTGCCTGCACGTAAACACAGGAAAAGGAAACCTGCGGTGCTGGCGTGGGGACAAGTCCCAAGCCATGGCTCTGACAAGCACAAGTGCCTTTGGCCCCAGCGGCTGAGTCACTGCACACCACATGACATGCTGCGACAGGTCCATTCACAAGGATGACAAAAGGTCATTCTACAAACAGAGCAATGAGACCAGACTGAGGCTCCACGCCCTAACACAGGACAGCTCTGCCTGAGCGTCACACTGCTTGTGCCAGAGCTGACTGTGTGTCTGAACTCTTTTGCTGTCCCACACTGAGCAAGGTGTTCTGTGAACACTGACATCTCAGTCCTCAAGACAACCCCGTGGGAAACACAGAAAATCAGATTCATGCGGGTCAATGACTTGCCTATGGCAAAAGGGATCCACTAGTTTTCCAAATCAGTGTTCTCTTCATGTACTTAAAGCAGAATGTGTACACAGGGCACTGTCCAGGTCTCAGCCCTGTGAGTGGTCACAACTGAGCACCTTCGGGGAACCAGCACCCAGAGAAGAAGCAAGGCCCCGTGGGCTTTACCATTCTCTTGCCCCCAGCATAATCACTAACCTAACTACCAGCAACTCTGAGTAACCAAGCTCCGCTGAATTCCTCCATTTTCCTTATCTGTCTCATGCCTTTAGAATTTCCCAACACTCCAGAGTCAATTATTTCTTCTTTCATATAGCTTTCCTATTTGTGACAGTGATCTCTTGAAGGTCAGGGTTTTATACAAGTTGAATATACCTTATCTAAAAATATTTGAGGGCCGACGAGATGGTTCAGTGGTCTAAAGCGCCTGCTTAGGAAAGCTCAGGCAACTGCAGGGACTGCGGTTAGATCCCCAGCACCACATGCTGTGCAAGTCCCACCACCAGGGCAGGCTGAGCCAGCCACAAAATAAATAAACACATAAAGAAACAAACAAAACAAGCAAATAAATAAATAAATAAAATTTAAAAAAATAAAATGTTTGAGACCAGAAATGTTTCAGCATTGGATTTTTTTTTTTTTTTTTTTTGTAGTTTTGGAATATTTACATATGCCTGATGAGACAGCTTAGGGATGAGATCCAAGTCTAAACACAAAACTCATTTCTATGTCATACATAAACACAGAGCCTGCAGGCAACTTTATTATTATTTTTTTTTTTATTTGTTTCTGCAAAGCTTTATTCCAGAGGGGCTCTGTCCTTCTTAGCAGCTGCCTTCCTCATGGCGGCCAGCATGTTGCTCAGCTCCTCACACTTCCTCTTGACGCACATATGTGTCCCCACCCTTTTCTTGATGGACTCGAGGGAGCATTTGTCGTTGGAGACCTTGAGCAGCTCCACAGTGCACCACTCTTAGGGAGTGAAGCCACACACCTCCCAGATGGTGTCCAGCAGGAACTTCAGGTGTTTGGCGAGGCATCTGTGACAGTAGCTGGGCCTGGGCTTGCTCACATTCTCAGTCACCTTGTGGCACTTATTGAGGCCCATGGCCATGGGATAGTGGAGGGCCATGGCTACTGTTCTTCAATGGTTGTTGAAGAACAACAATTCCTTCCTTGGGAGAAGGAAGCCTGCAGGCAACTTTATATAACATTTTACCAATTTTTTATGTGGAAGTTTCTACCCACTGTATTACATCAGCACCAAAAAAGTGTTTGGATTTTATAACACTCCAGATTTCCGAAATCCAGATTATGGATGCTTAGACTGCACATGCTTTCATTCCCCTCTGTCCCAGTTACTCTTCTCTTATTGCTGGGACAAATGCCAGACACCCAAAGAGAAGGAACGAGAGGTTTATTTAGTTCACAGTTACTGGAGGTTTCAGTCCATACCTGGCTGGCTCCAAGGCAAAGAGCAAAAGTACAAGGGAGGAGTAGCAGCAGCTCAAGCAGCTAACTTCTCTTCCCTCCTTACACTGAAATGCAAATCACCTGCCTAGGGTCCACACCCACAAAAATCAAACAAATACTCCAGGAGCCGCCCCTTGACCGCAGGAGGCTTCAGCAGGACACCTATACACAAACCACAACACCCTCACACACCTAACAGGAAGCAGCTGCTGCAGGGAGTATGTGTGGTACCTAAGAGCTGCTTCCCACTTATTTTGTTTCCTATGCTATTTTAAAGACTTTAAATCAATTATCTCAATCCTTCTAGGGCCAGCCAAATAGCTCAGTGAATTAAAGGACCTGCTTAGGAGATGCAGCAGCAGGCACTGTTCTGGCCTGGCCCCTGGAGTGCCCCAAGTCTGTGATTGAGATGGGCGTGGTG
>PVKN010003593.1:0-27809 GCA_004027915.1 Capromys pilorides
GATAGATCAAGAAAAGATTTCTTATGAACAACAACAAAAAAAAAAAGAAGAAAAACTTGATGGTAGACTGGGCATGGTGGTACATGTCTGTTATCCTAGATATTTGGGAGGCTAAACATAGGCAGATCACTACGAGTTCTGTCTATGTAGCAAGATCCTGTAGATTCTGTAGACCCTGACTAAATTAACAAAAAAAAAAAAAAAACCTTGATAGTATGCTTCATTGAAATTAAAATTAAAAGCTTCTACCTATGAAATATATAATTGAGAAAATAAAAATGCAAGCCAGAAACATATATTCAAATATGTATATTTGATGATGAATTTGTATGCACAATATAGAAATAAGTTTGGAGCCTAATAACAAGCAAAACAGTCAGATGTCCCTCTCTAAATATTGAGGGAACACTTGAACAGACACTTCACAAAAAAAAAAATTTATGAGTGGCCAACAAACACATGTAAATGTGTTCAAGTTTAGGTCTATGGAAATGCAAATTAAGATCACAATCAGATTCTGCTATGCATTTTACAAAATGCCCAAACTAACAAAACTGACAATATTACCTGTTGACAGGGAAGAAATTTTTATATTTTTCACAGATTTATGATGAGAATGCAAAATGATAAAAACACTGCGGAGGGCTGTTTGACATTTTCTTGTAAAACTAAATATACACTTACCTTACAACCAAGAAATTCCATTCTTCAATATTTACCCAAAAGAAATGAAAATGTCTCCATAACACTTGAGTGTCAATGATCCTATCCACTGTATTTATGGTTGATGGACAAACACTGGAAAGAAACCAAATGTCTTGTAAGGGATAAGTGAATCAACACATAGCAATAATGAGGAACACACTACTGATACATGCAACAGAATGGAATAATCTCCAACCCATTATCCTAAGCAAGTGAACACAAATATGAAAGAGTCAAGTACCTGTGACTTTATTAGTATGAGTCACTAACAAGATAAAACTAATCTACAGTGACAGAAAATAGATCAACATTCATATAGAACTAGATTGAGTAGGAGAGAAACAAGGAATTCTTTTGGAGTGATGAAAATACTTTCACAAATGCCGTTGTAAATGGGGCACATCATACCAAATTACCTTGAAAAGTAGAGGCATTTTCTTGCATGGAAGTTTTAACTCAAAAACAAGTTGATATAAAATAATTTTTAAGAGGAAGGAAAAGAAATTTAATGCAGCAAGACATTGAGCACAGGACCCACAAACTTCTAGTTCCGTGGATTTAGGAAAAATAGAAAGATCAATACAAAAGCCTAAAAGTGGTTGAAAACCCAACCACAAAAGAAATCCTTTGAACAGCTCCCAAGAACATGAACTGAAACATAACACCGAGTCTTCTGGTGTCTGTTAGATTAGAGTCCTGCCACAAGCGTACAATGCACTCCAATGGGAAATAGAAGACAAGTTCACAAAGGGATCATTGACAAAGTTGCAAGAGGTCATTTCTTAGGATAGGGCAAGTAGGAAAAGGTGACAAGTGGATTTGGAGACAGTGATTATGCAACACAAGATCTACAGAGTGTTATAGAATTCAGTGAGTTGAGCACAGGTTGATTGTAGGGGGTTTTTATTAGTAGTGGTATCTATTTTTAGTACAGTCAGTTTGTTGTTGTTTTAGGGAGTGGATGCAAGTATGTAATAATAAAGTTCAGTTGGTTTTTTTTAATCCTTTATCCTTCCCTCTGCCTCCCTCCCTCTTCTTCTATATCTCCTTTTCTCATTTTCATTCTCATTGAAGTTCTTAATCTTTTCTCCCATTTATGACATAAAATGTTGACACTCACTGCACTTCTCAGGTTCCTGTACATGGTGTGTATTTATTCTGCTTATTGCCCTTTCCGCTCCACATCTCCTCTCCCTCATATCCCTTGGTGGCAGCAGAATGGAATACCACTTAACTATAAAGAAGGACAAAGTTGGGCCATTGGTAGGAAAATGGGCACACTTGGAAAATAGAGCACTGAGTGAAATCAGTCAGACATGCAGGTTTACACACTGTCTAGTATCTCTCCTTTGAGTAAGACAAAGCACAAAGTATAGCAAAGGATGGAGGAAAGGAGATGGGGGTGGATGAGTCTTGCATGTACTTATGACAGGGGATATTGTGAAGATAATATTTTATTTTAGAATGGACTTTTCTATCTCCTGTTTATTAGATCCTCACAAGAGTCTCATGAGAAAGAGAAAAATTATGCCCCCTATAGCAAAGTTCAAGAAAGAAAATCTCAGAGGTAAAAGAGTCTTATCCAAGATGATAGAACCAAAAATTGATGAAGCCCCTTGTCCCATGTGCCTGCCTACATGGCTATCTAGTCTCTCTATTTTTTAACCCTGCCACACATCAAGAATTGTGTGTCCCTCTTGTTGCTATGCTTTTTCTGTCTAGATTCAAGATTGCATTCTGGAAAATAGACAGAGTGGCCCAAAATGCCTGATACTCTCACATCACGCTATACCCCAGGGTGGTCAAAATATCAATTCTATAATATATACCCAACCACTTCAAAGCCCTAAGAGCCTTCTGTTTTCCCATGTCATATGAGGCCCTCTACAGCTTGACCTCTGCAAATCTCTCCAAATTTCTCTCAATATTGCCTATAATCCTTTAGGAAGCCACAGCTCCTTTTTCTCACTTTCAACTTTTGTTGCTTTATTTTTTGAGACCTTACAAATCCCTACATATAGAAGACTTACATTTGCCCTTCATAGCACCTATCTTCTGAGACGGCAGTTCCAGCAATATTTCATTCATCTAGATTTATCAAGAAAAATGATATTTCAGATGAGTGGCTTCTCCAGTTTCTAATTTAAAAAAAGCATGGATTAGGTATCTTAGCTTTTTTGGAAGGAAATGTTCCTCATCTCTCTTGGCTTTGCAAATTGAACTGCTAAGCATAGTTTTAGTCCTGTTCAGGGGCCAACAATCATCGTTCAGCACATCATTCATTCCGGACCCACTGAGTTATATGACATTATTATTCTTGCTGAAGATACCAGAAGGTTGCCCCTTACTGAGCCTGCTCTGCTTTTTCCTGGCTAGTTTTTGTTGGCGTCTGTGGATTTGATGCTGCTGACCTTGCACACCTTTCCTCTTCAGACTTTGAATTTTGTGTCTAATATTCTGCATCTTGGGAAACCAGATTGCCAAGTTCGAACTGTTCTTTAAATAAAAATAAATAAGCTCTGCACCAGAGCCAGAATGCACGTTGTTTTACTCCATAGATTTTTGACATTGACTTTGGCCTCTCTGAGTCTTTTTATTCCCATTTCCTGGTTCTGAGCTGTTTGTCACATTGCTGGTAAGTGACCTCCAAATAAGGAAGGTCTCAGCAAAGCCCTAGTAAATTACTGGGTGTGATCCCTAGTGCTGGCTCATTAAACTGTTCAGACTAATCCTCACATCTGCTCCCATACCTCAGGGGCACTTTGCAGAAGGTTACGCTCTCCTTTCCTGCCTTCTTAGCAGAACTGAATTATTTCAGAACACAAAATGTGTCCAGGAAGGAGCAACCTTGTCATCCTATAAGAAGGAGCTATCCTTCATCAGTGTCACACCAGCTTCTGAGGTCTGCCCAGGTTCATGGATGGTCCAACATGGACTTCCATTTGTTGCTTTTCCCCAAGGGCAGCGTGTCAATATGATGAAAAATGTAGCGGCTTCCTCCCAGACACAGCACTGTTGGGCTTGCAGTAAAACTCAGAGAGGGAGTATGCCTGGCACTAGCCATGGAAGGGGGGATCAGATTGAAACCTTCACTGTGAAGTACATCCTCCTCCTCAGCGCACGCTTTGCTCTTCTTGAATACAACCTGTAATTCTTTCCTCTAAAACTGATTCTTCCTTCTGTCTGCACAGCTACTTGCTAGGTCAGCAGTACAGCCATGATGCCTTGTTAAACTCAAACAATCACACTGAAAAGCCCCCAGTCATCTCTGAGCCCACTGAAGGTAAAAACTGGATCTTGTTCAGTACATCATGCCCACAGCTAGCACAGGACCAGTACACAAAAGGCACTGAAATAATGCTTCAGTGCTGAAATGAAGCCTTTTCTTATGTTTGTTTGGCCCATGTCAGCCTAGATGGGTGGTCTCAGATCAGCCTCACACCAGAATTTTAGACAACTTTGAGCTTGTAACATTTAGGACTAAGTGATGTGAACTCAAAAGTGGGATCATCCTACAACAGGGTTGCTCACTTTCTTTCTTTTTCATTTCATCTAGTATAAAAGATATGAAGCATTTCTTAAAGCTACTAGCATTTTTTTTTTTTTGTAATAAAAGAGTATGAGGATCCTTGACCAACCTCCATGGACCTACAAAAATCATCTAGCCCTTCCCTTCCCAGGAAGGTGGCCCAGGGCTACCGGTGGTGGGTAGAGTTGAAGGAGCTGTGTGTACAATCAGTCCTGGGCTGCCCAGCTGAAGAAGTACTGTCTTTGGATTAGTGGTGCCACTTTGAGAATTAGTCTAAAGAAAATAAATATAGATGCACAAAGATATTCATCAGAGAATGAAACGTTTTTAAGAATAAGCCAGATAGAAGCCAAAGGACCAACAATAATCAAAGAACATGTGCTTTATCCATAAACTAGGGAACTAGGTAACCATGAAAAATAATGTCTTCAGTGAACATTTACTGTTATAATGTTATTACATAGTCAAAGCCCATGATAAAATGAATATATGAATAGATACACTATGGACTAAAGATATATGTATATACTTGAAGAAATATACACATGTGCAAAATAATCCTTCAATTCTAGAAGCTGATAATTTTAAGATTCATCTTCCCTTTAATATCCAATTTGGGCGCTGATAAACACTATAATATTAATAATAATTTCATAGTATTTTTAACTGCAGCCCAGTTCCAGAAACATAAAAATTGAGGATATTTATCTTTTGTTGGAAGAAATAAAACCATATGATTTCAGGTTTAGACAAATGATATGTTTACATATATTTTAAATAAGAATGTAATAAAATATGTGGAAATATCAGTGGTGGCTGCATCCGGATGTATCCACTTTTTCCATATTTTTCAATTCATAGTTTTCCGGACAGATGGTGTCCTTCCTCAGGTTGTTCAGAGTCTGGTAAGGGTAGAAGATGCAGAAAAACAATGTTTGGAAATATTTGTATGAATTATTTTGACTGTGGCTGTATGGTGGTCTGTTCTACAGGAGGTAAAAAGGCTTCAAGAAAGCTATCATCAGGTCCAGGGAGATAGCTCAGCTGCACAAAGCATGAGGTCCCAAGTTCAATCCCCAATACCACACAAAGAAGCACCACATTTAGAAGCTGGAGGGATAGCTTAGAGGTCTAAGCACCTGCCTGTCAAGCATAAAAGACCTGGGTTTGATCCCTGGTGCCACACACCATGCTGGCCCTGTGCCAAAACCGGGTGTGTGGTGCATACATATAACACCCACACTGGGGAGGCTGAGACAGAAGGATCACAAGTCTGAGCTGCATAGCGAGATCCTGTACCAAATACATAAAAGTTAAAAAAGAAATTAAAGAAAGGCATCATCTAGTGGTGATGCTTCACTTCAGTCTGCAAAGAAAAGCACAAGTTAGACATCAGGGAAAGGCATCCCGAACAACAGGCAAAGCATGAGCCTGGCCGCCATGAATGCCCCCAGGAGGGGCTCAGCTTCTTTTCCAGGAGATGAAAACTCTTGTACTTCCACAAAGATATTTTGAGGTTCAAACGCTAAGGGATGTAAACTTCCAATATCTAGAATGGTTTGCAACACAGAGAAAACATTGGACAAAGTTCCAGAATGAATGAGCAAG
Source organism: Capromys pilorides (assembly GCA_004027915.1). Taxonomy (NCBI): domain Eukaryota; kingdom Metazoa; phylum Chordata; class Mammalia; order Rodentia; family Capromyidae; genus Capromys; species Capromys pilorides. The sequence goes on from PVKN010003593.1 coordinate 5,843, forward strand.
TAAACCAGTAGAACTCAGGGTCAGGCCATGCAGCTAACCGCTCTCTAGGCCCTTTTTCTGTCTTCAGATCCTTAGAAAACCTTCCCTTGGCTGATTATCATTTGTTACCATATTTCAGTGTCAATAAGTTAGACTTGAATGCCTGGGAGGCTGTTGCAACCTCAGAGGGAGTAGAAAGCAGAATAGCTGAATTTCTCTTTCATCTCTCACTGTTTACAAGCCTTATAAGCTCAGAAAAACTTCTTGGATCTCACAATCTTGGGAGGGAGGAAAGTTGGTTATCTGTTAAATAAAGGTAGTTATGTCCTCCCTGATCTTAAAGAATTGAGAGGATCCTATGAGCTAATAAACATCACAGTCACTCCTCATGTCTAAAGTTCTCTACAGTTATAATGGATTATCACTCTGTAAAGCATAGGAAGGGGCCAGCCAAATATCTCAGTGGATTAAAGCACCTGCAAGCAATCACAGGGGCTGGGGGTTCAATCCCCAGGTCTACTATGCCAGCCCCACCCCTGGGGTGCGCTGAGATGGCCATTGAGACTGGGCTTGGTGCTGTGTGTCTGTAATCCCAGCTCTTGGTAGGCTCTAAACAGGCAGATCACTACAAGTCCTATCTAGTAGTGAGACCTTGAACACCCTGTAGATCCTTCCCTAAAATAAATAAATATATATATATATATATATATATATATATATATATATATATCAACCAATCATTTGCTGACAGGTGTGGGAAATGGCAAGATGAAACTCCTGACAAGTCTTCGTCTCTGTCCTTCCCTGCACCGCGCTCTCACCTGCAGGCCCTGACAGGATGGAAGGAATGAAAGGGGGAGCAGATGGATAATACCTAGATTCCGGAGTCTGAAGCTCATTGCTTCTCCTGGTCTTGTAACTTTACCCCCATCTGCCTAACCTTCAGCCAACTTCTCAGAGAATCATGCTGTTATGCTTTGTGTACAGGTGTCCCCCAAAGTCTGGTGCAGTCTTGGGGTGGCTTCTGGAACTTGTAGTTGATTCTTGCGGGTGTGGGTGTTGCACCTCCCCCAGGGCAGATGATTTGCATTTCAATGTAAAGGAAGAGAAGTTAGCTGCTTGAGTTGCTGCTACCTCTCCTGCTCTCTTGCTCTCTGCCCACTGCCTTGAAAGGTTGCCCTCTGCCATGTGCCACTCTGCCTTGGAGCCAGCTGAATATGGACTGAAACCTCCAGTAACTGTGAGCTAAATAAATCTTTCCTTCCCTCATTTTGAGTATCGGGTATTGGTCCCAGCAACGAGTAAAAAGCAACTTAGACACATGCCAAGTGTCCACATGGGCTCAAAGATACACCTGAGTGCCATCTCTTCTTCCAGGGTAAGAGCCACCAGTGAGGCACAATGTCAATGCAGGTTCCCATGGCCCATCCACCCTTCATTATGATTAACTCCTCCTTCAATGGCCAAGACACGAGCATTCATCTTTTTAGGTTCCTCAACTATTAGTGCCCATGACCCTTCCCAGGCCATATATCATGGCCCTAGAAGCAGGAGAAACAAACAAAAGATGTCACTTATGTTGATGTGGTGTGAAGAGAAAGATTAATGAAAGCCACACGCGGCTGCCCAGCTTCTGACTTACCTAAGCTCACTAAAGATGCTGACTTCGCCCTCTCCATGAGCCATTTTCCCGCCCCTCTCCCAGCTGCTACCCTCCATAATAGCTTCAGGTTGGGGAGTCATAATTTGAAAGAAGGAAGGAAAAATATTGGTTGTAGCTAGCCAGATATCACCAGTGTCTCTGACAAAGCTGCATGTGTGACTTTTGTATTCTCTGACTTCTGCTGCTTATGTTGAATTTGAAACTCATGCCCTCATTCAACAAATATGCATGAGGGCGTGCTCTCATGTTCACTAAAGAAGACAGACAAAATCCCTTAGCCTGGGGAAGCTTAATGTTCTTGACATAGAATACAGATATTTGTAAGTAATGGTAAATTGTCTTAAGGCAGTAGGTGGCAGGGGGGGAAAAGCAGTGCAGAGAATGGGATATACATTCTGGGATATGGATACCAGGTCCAGCACAATTTTAATGAAACTGATCAAGGTAACTCTCAATGATAAGCTGATGGATGTCTGAGCAAAATGGGAAACAGATCAAAGGGATGAAGTAGTGGATGTCTGAGAGAAAAGCATTCTCAGAGTAAGGACAGGTACTACAAAATCCCAGCACCAGAGACATTTGCATTTCTTAAAGAATAACAACCAAACTAGCATGGGGTGAGAAGCAAAATGGCATGATTAATCCTGTTGGGATAAGATCAAAAAGGCACAAAGAGCTAGAACATAGGCCTAAGTGAGCCAGTGTAGGGCCATCAGCTTTTTTCTCTGCATGAGCTGGGAAGTCACTGGAAGGTTGTGATGTAATTTAAGATTCGCCCTGGCTGACATTTGAGATTAGACAAGGGTGATGAGGGTAAGGCAGGAGAAGCACAGCGGTCATTCAGGGGAGAGACGCTGGTGACTGAAGCCAGGCTAGAGATACCCGAATATTTGCTGTATCATATCTCAGCAGCAAGGTGACACCGCAGGACCCAGTTCTACCCTAGAGATATCAAACAATAATATAATCTGTATTGGGACAGCAGGGACATACTTCAATGTTATGTTAAAAGGCTTCAAGCAGATCAGACATGAAAATGCAAGAATCTCAGTGCTCTTAAAGGTTGAGACCCAAACAACTTAAAGATGGTACTTCTCTTGCTTGAGGTGGAGAGGCCCAGCAAGGAATGGGGGTGAGGAGACCACGAGACGGAATAACAGCACAGCATAGGACACAGTGAATGTAATGTCTACTAAAAGTACACATGAAGATGCCCTGCAGGCAGCTGATCCTGTGGATGGAGTTTAGACCAGAGATACAAGTAGAAGAGCCACAAAATATAAATAATAATTAAAGCTAAAGAGAATAAATGAGACCACAAACTGAAAAGAGTAGACAAAAAAAAGAAAACCCATTGTGGGAACCTCAGTCCTCACTGTAAGAGATCTGGAAGAAGAACCAGACCAGCAAACAGGGTAGGGAAGAAGACCGCTGAGATCAGAAGAAACAGCACAAATAATGGACAATGGCCACGACTGCTGAACTGGTTAAGAGACAGGAAAAATAACCTGCTTATGTGCTTCCAGACAGGTATAACAAAGATGGTGACTAACTGTACTAGCTGCTGTCAGCAAGCTGTAAGCATCGAGAATGGAGTGACTATGGAAACCACCATAGCAGAGCAATGAGAATGAGGGTGGAAGTGAAAGATACAGAAGCTGCAAGAGGTATTACACTATTTATTCGTTTATTTAATGTATTTTTTGACGAGCTGTCTCAATCTAGAAGAGGTTTAAAGAGATTTTTCAGAAATCAGCCTGTTGGCATTACATACTTTCAAGCACTCAAAGCAATTGTACTTCAGCTCTAAGGCACCACAAAACACCATTGTGAGCCCATGCCCTGTGCTGGGTTTGGCACAACTTGAGGACACATGGCTGTAAGCCCCTGGAAGCGAATCCCGTCACAAAATTAAGTAGTCTACAAACTAATATGTCAGGTACTCACAAACACTACTTTCTAACCTGCAAAGTGTAGAGGAGAACCCAAAACAGAGAATCCATAGGGAGCCACACTTGCAGTCTCCGGAACCCCCCATGCAATGTCAGGGTCCAGGCATTCAGTGAGCTCCTTCGTCCTTCCTGAGGGAAACCCCGGAGTAGGAAGTCACCCACAGTAACCAGTGAACATACGCGATACCTTTTGGATTCAAAACCAATGTTTGAATCTTGCATTTATGGTAAATACCATAGGAATGTGGCAGTGGATTCACACAGTGGTAAGTTCTGTGTGATCCACATTGTGAGTGAGACGCAAGGGCTCTAGGGAAGCTACAGGGTTTCCCTAGAGCAGCCAGGAGGAGCTGTTTCCAGACCTTTGCAAGCAGCAGTGGTTTAGGAGCCTGGAGGAAGTTCCAAGCAGATAAATGTAAAGGCTGACTCAAAAGCAAGAGCCAACTTCACCAGAGCAAGCAAACCATGAAGGATCCGGAAACAGCTGGGAGGAGACAAGGCTCTGAGCATGCCAGAGAGAAGGCACTTGGGGACAGAGGGGGAGGAACACTGTTAAGCCCAAGGGCCATCTAGGGAAGTCAGACCACACATCGCTGCCAAGACAGGAGCCAAGACAAGCTCCAGCCCTACGTGGAGGCACAAAAGGAAGCTAATAGACTCAGATACGAGGCCGATACCCCTAGCCCCACTTGCTTGGGGTGAGGTGGTTGCTAGGATGCAGGACTCTGTCTTAAAACCAGGAAAGCTGCCTAGCAAAGCAGGGGAGTGGGTCAGCCCAGCCAGCTTTACAGCCCTGTCACTCAGCACATAAACCTTGGGCAAACCACCTTCATCCTTCTGCTCCTATCCCCAACGTGGAAGTAGGAAAGTGGTCCTGGCAGGTTTATCACGAGACTCAAGTGGAGAAAATAGCGTAACATACCTGCTAACACTGGGAAGGTATTCAGTTACGGTCAACTGTTACTGTTACTATTACACTATGCAAAGATCTTTCAACTGTAGTTTTCTCTCCATTCTTGAAAGTGAAATACAGTCTACAGAGTTCTCCCAGAAAAAAAATCCTCATAGGGGCCGGTTGGAGCCAGCTGTCAGGGACCTTCAGAAACACTATACACTTCAAGGAGCTCCGGCAACAACATTAGGATCAAGTGAAAAAGCCAGCTGTAGGCTCACGGGTCTTGCTGAAGGTTCCTGTAATGCCAAGATTATTAAATCCTAGATAAATTTCACCATTGAATGAGTGAGTGACCCACACAGGGTTGATCCTGAGAATAACAGTTAGGCCAACCAAGCTTCCTCGTAGTGCCTAAATATCAGCCCCACGAAGCCAACATCATGTCCACGCTTACCTCATTCCTCTTGCCAGCCCAGCTCAGGCAATCACAGCTCCTAAGAAAGGGGTCTGGGGCCCAGCTCTAGGCGGCTCCTGCATGAATAATGTTTTAATTTCTAGGAGTATTTGATGCAGTAATTTGCACCTTCATTATAAGCAGAAAATCAAATCTATCCCCAAATATCTTGAGTATTTTCTCTGAAAGCATCAATGCTCCTTCTTAGTTCCTTTTTATTGCACTGTAGTGTAATAATCTATACATGTGCCAGTATCCTAATTGCAACAGAACTCCAGCAGGCCAGGAACCGTGTGTCCTCCATTGAGACAAAACAGTACTGCAGTTAAAAATGTCCCTGTTTGTTTTTGGAGTCATGAAAATTTTTCTAAAATTGATTTTGATGATCTTTGCATACTACTGCCGAATGGACTAAAATCTATTGAATTGTATACTATAATTGAGGGAGTCATAGTGTGTATATTTTTGTATATTTCAATAAAGCTTGTTTTTAAAACATTGGTATCTACATTGAGCTCCCAATTTCACCACTTGTAAGATCTGAAGCAAGTTTTCTGTGATTCTTTGTCTGAAAATTGGGATAAAGCAACACCAATCTGAAAAAAACACAGTAAGGCATTAATTTTAAACAATTTAAATAGTTCCCAGAATATACAAAGCACCATCAAAGAACAGTGATTTTTTCATCCCTGTATTCCTAGAACACGTTAGATGGCTAGTAAGTAATGAAGATTTTTCAAGCACCCATAGAATTCAACTGCGTGAGATTTTAGTTGATTCACCTTCACTAATAGAAAGGCCTGAAGGATCAGATGGCCGAGCTTTGGCTTCTGGCACCCTGTAATAGCAAGATGACCTCAGACAAGTCACCCTCACCCTCACTCCACCCTTATCTAACAAATGAAACTGACAGTGCTGCTTCTTCCAAGTTCATAAGATTGGGCCAAATATTAAGTAGGTAATGTTGGTGAATGCTTTTCTAAGATAGCGTGAACGGTTCTCTCATCCTAAATATCCTGCTATCCACTGGCCACCTTTCACTCATCACTGCAGGAACATGTACCAAATTGAAAAGACAGGTGAAGTCTGACCTCAGTGATAGGTCAGGAGGCCAGGTTGATCCAGTTGTGCTGTGCTCACGTTGTGCTGTGAAGAACCAGGAAGTTCTGTTCCTTTAAATTTTGTCCCTTGGTCACCACAGATGAGTAGATTCAGAAGCAGCTGTCGTCTCAGCAATACAGAATCATTCCAGGGCAGCATTCCCTGCCGTGCCAGGGCTGGAGGAGGAAATTAAGCAGGCCTAGTGGCCCCAAAAATTCTAATTCAAAAGCCTCTACTGCCATCTACCGGCCCTGCGTGGAATCCATTGGCAAAAAGCCAAGAAAAGATAGCCTCAGTAGATTAAATATTCCACCTTTGTCCTCCAAAGGGAAAAATTTAGGCTTACAGAGGTGAATGATTTTCTCTTGAGTCAGGCCTCTTTCACACAACAGAGCATACCTCCAGAATCTAGATCTTAGTTCTGCCCCACCACATTCCATTTCTGACTGAAAATAAGAACCATCAGCCAAGCTAGACTGGAGAAAAGAAATTCCCCCAGGTACTCCCTTCCTCCTCCATTTCTGTTCCACTTCCCCCTTGGCCCTTACAGCCCCAGTCTGGACCTGCATGAAGGTTGTCTTCTCTACCCAATATCCCTGTCACATGCCAACAAATCCTTGCTGGTAGAAAAGACTGAATTGTTCATTTTCTTTAAAAAAAAAAAAAAAAAAAAAAAGAATATGGAGGACAGATCCTGTTCATCAGATAATCCCTGCACCCATATTATAAATGTTAGCATCGCACTCTGAGGATTTTTGCTATTTCTGCATACTGACTATATTATTAGGCACTCGGTAAGCAGGGTCCTCAGAGTAATCGGTTGTGTCTTTACAAAAACACTGCTGCTTTCAGAAACAGTGTCGCTTGCCATTCACACAAAGCCAACCGTAAGAAAAAATGCCCTGAAATAAAAAATTAAAACCAATGTATATTCACAGATCAAGCAAAGTTATTTTGTTTTCTGTTCTTAGATATGTTTTTAATGAGTTGTGCTTGTTTTATTTATTTATTCATTCATTCATTCATTTATTTGGTACAGGATCTCACTACATAGCACAGACTTGTAGTGACCCTCCTGTCCCACCCTCCCCAGAGCTGGAATTACAGGTATGCACCACCACTTCTGGTTTCACTGACTGGCTTAACATGTGGTCAGCTTGGAATATGGTACCAGGGATTGAACTCATGTCCTTGTGCTTGCCAAGCAGGCACTTAGACTGCCAAGCTATCTCTTCAGCCCAATTGATTGTGTTTCTAATATATAACAAGTATATTGATCCCGGGGATGGGGTATATATGCATATAGCATCTTTACATCTCTTCCTGGGTTCCTTCTCCCTATCCTCTGATCCTCTTCTAATTTGGGAGAACCATTATTTGCTGATAGAAAAGAATGGTGCACTTCTCTGCTCTAGGCAAGAAAAAAAGAAATGTGACTTTAAAAAAAATACATCTTGAACACAAAAACTCATGTTCAACTGGTACCTGTAATGTTCATGCACCATTTTTCTCCCGTTGTCACTTATCTCTCTCCAGCCCCACTATGAAACTGGAGAAAACTCCCATCAGGCTCTTTTATGTGGCTAAGTCTCAAGCCCAGTGACTGTGGTTCTTTACCAAGTTATGACAGCATCCTGCCGGGACTTATCCAACAGCTGGGGTACCCTCCCTCAGTACAAAGAGCAACAGACATTCTTCTTTCATTGCTCCAGCTTTCTTGATTGGCTGGTCCACCTGCTAGAGTGGAATCATGGAGCCCTGAGCTCTTTGTGCCACAGCGCTTTGCCCGCTGACGAGGTCCAAGGCTCTGCTTCCGCTTCCTGCAGGTGAGTGTCATCACGCTGCTTGTTCAGAACACAGCTGTTTGGCACAAGCAGGCAGCAGATGCGTGCTCTGGGTCCCAACTGCGCTTGGCAGCATCCTCCTCAATCCCACTAACCCATGGGTGTCTAAGTAGGATGTCTCCACTGAACAAAGAAAGGTTAATTACCAATTACTTTCAAAGACACAATTTGTGTCTGTTTTGAAAATATTTATGGATCAATCTATTCAATAACCACCTGGAAGAAATCTAACTATGCATTTGTCTCTCAATCAAGCAAAAATATCACCTTTACACCCTTAAAAGACAGATCTTTTTAAAACCTATTGCTATGTTAATGTAGAGTCTAAGCTTCACTCTACAATGTCCATTCTATTCTGATTAATGTATTAATCATACATGTCACTGGAGTCCTGTGTGGCATTCTCATGCACACACCCAGTAAGCATATCACATTTTCTTTATCCATTCATCTGTCGATGAGCATGTAGACTAATTTCATATCTTAGCTACAATGAAAATGGGCATGAAGCTATCTCTAGTATGGTGATTTTGTTACTATTGGGTACATACATGGCATATCTGGGTTTACAGTAAATCTGCTTTTAGTTTTAGTTTTTTGAGGAAACTCCACAATGGTTATACCAATTTCTGTTTGTGCTGTCAGTGTCTGACATGCTCAGTTATGGCTGTCTGTCCTATCACCAGTCTGTGTGTTGAGAATTCAAAGAATTCAAGCTCACTGTCACTGAGATCTGGGCTATATGTCACCTATTCTGGTCACCAGCTGAGAAGTTATGGCCACATTGTTCATGTTATCTGAGCTTCATTATCCTAATCTGTACACTCTAATCACACAACCTGTCCTGTCAACCTCAGTAAAATAATGAAGCAATTTACAGGCTTAGGAGATCCTTATGAATTCTATTACAGATACATCAGTGGTGAATTCCAGCATTCTAAAGGATATCAAAAGAATTATAAATAGGGAAGGAAATGCTAAACCCAGCTAACTTTAGAAATAGAGAAACTGACTTCCTGAGAAGTTAGGCAGCTTCTGCAAAACTTCACAATGAATTAAGAGCCCAGCTCAAGTTAGAAGCCCATATCTGAATTCACAAAATATTCCTGCTACAGTGCTACCTACCACTGGAAGGATAAATGTTCTGCATAAATATATTGAGGATAAATTCAGCTTACTTTACCACTTACAAAGACCTCTTCCCTCATCAAATATCAGATTGTTGTCTTAGCTTCTTCAACCTGGACAATTTCTTTGTATGAAGAGCAAGCATTGCTCAAATGAAGCCAAGCCTCACATGCGAGGAGCTGCCTCATCAGATTCCACCTCCAGAATTCTCCGAACTCCAGCCCACAGCAGCTTCACCAGTCCATCATATCCTAGGAATCTGGAGTGCTGCCCGGGCAGGGAAAATTAGTTACAGAGTCACAGAGTGTTGTAGCCTGTCACACGAAAGTCACTTCCAGTTGGAAAGGATTGCAAATTCCCGCCTTCTGAGTAGTGTTTCAGATAGCTGTGCGGTCACCAGAGCAACAAAAGGAAGTCAGGGGGCAGGGGCAGTCCAATACCCTGTCTGAGACCCGCAGGCACAGGAAAGCAGAACTCCTTGAACCTTACCTCAGCTTCACGTTGCTTGAGCAAAAATACCAACTTGCTATTTGTCCTCACTGAAAAATTAGTTTACCACACAGGGACACTTCCACTCCAGCCTGGAGCTTTTCCAGGATGTTCCATGACATAAACAAAGATGATGGGCTTCTTTTATGTTTGTCAGAAAGCCTATTGTGTGCCTAGCGTACTACATAAGTCTTTAATTCATCCAGCCTTACAAGTGGGGAACTGATGTCACCATGTCAGCAAAGGAGCCTAGTGCCCAGGGTGGTAAGAAAAGTGTACAATCTCAGTAAGTGGAAATGACAATAGATAGACTATTGAGGTCTTTCTGACTCTAGATTCCAGGTTCTAAACAAGTAATATAAATAGTAGACAAAGTGACCTTCAAATAAAGGATGAGGGTAAATATTTGAGTAAGGGGCTGGGGAGATAGCTCTGCACTCTAAGTGCTGGCTTGGCAAGCACAGGTCCTGAACTCAATCCTGGGTACAGGATGCCATGCTAGCCCCAGAACCTGAAGCATGTCCTTCTGGCCACCGAAACCAGGCATAGTGGCACATGCCTATAATCCCAGCACTGGGTACATCAGGGCAGGAGGATCACTACAAATATGAACTGAATATTGAGTTCCTGTACCAAATAAATATCTGACTCAATTTTGTTGATTCCGACACCTTGTCAAATAAGAGTATCCCCTTGGTTCACAGGAGATACATCCTAAGAACCTCAGTGAATGTCTTACAACAAACAGCCCTGAGCTCTCCACACTAACACTATGATCCTATGATAGCAGATCTGATAATCCAGTTGGCTACCCAGTGACTAATGGGTAGGTAGCATATATGGCATGGGTTTGGTGAATAAAGTGACAAGTTGAGTCCCAAGCAGAATGGTGCAAGATACCATCATACTCTCAAAATGGCTTGCAATTGCAAACCCATGAATGGTTTGTTTCTGGAATTTTCCATTCAGTATTTTTAGACCACAGTTGACCAAGGATAACCAAAGCCACAGATCAAAGTGCGTTTACTTTATTTTCAAGTCATTCATGGCCAGGTTGTGTGGCTTCAATAGCTTCAAATACACTCCTTGTATCAAAATGTTCCATCACCTGCCATGTCTGCCCTCTGCACCCCATAGTCCTCTTACTTCCCCAGATCTCTCCTGAGATTTTGCCCAGATCCTGTTCCCATGGAAGGCACCCTCTGACATCACAAAGGGATTCTTGTCTAGCTTCCGTTGTTATAATCCAGCTAAAGGAGCATGATTGTCTCCTCTCCAAGTGGCTCTTGCACCTTCAAGATGTACCTACATCTGTGGCATAGAATCTGATTCAATATTTTGCTAAAACTCTAGAGTGACAAGGACTTGGAAATTTTATATTTTACCTCTCCTGTTTCAAGTAGAACATCGCTATACCAATAGCATGACGCTGCCTAATGATAACCACAGGAAAGGTATTATTAGCCCCCTCTATGAAGGATGAAATTGAGGCGAAGCAACTGAGCTGAGTTTGTGGCTAGAGTGATGGAATCAGAAACCTGGGTCTCTCAGAGGAAATGTTCTCCTCCCATATACCATTTTCTCTGAGAATCTACAAAGCATCACTACTATAAGCTTCTTTTTTATGAGTCTTTCTTCTATGAACCATTGACACTATAAAAGTAGATAGTCTCACTTTTCTGACATTTCTGCACAGTGCTAGAGATAAAGGAGAATATGGATTAATTAGCAAACTGACAAAAGTGCAGGTCAAGACCTTAGGAAAGAGACGCACCTCTCCAACAGACATCGAGCACCCTCTGCAGCAAGGTGAGTCTTGCAAACTGTCTGCTTAAAGACCACCCTGCATCTGCTTGGCCCACCAGAGGCTCTCTGAACACTCCATGGGGCCTGGCAGCGGGCAAAATATGAATAAGGCCTGAGCGTGGCTTTCAGCCCAGCACTTCCACCCAGCAGCTCTATGGCCACTGGCAAATGACCCCCAATGGATTAAACCCAGTTTCTGCATCTTGATATCATTGTCAAGGGTGATAACACGGAGAAGCAGTTTTAATGGTGACCACTCAAAACATAAGTCCACACTCCTATCCCTCAGAACCTACCTCTGAAGACAGAGTCTTTGTAAACGTAACTAGCTCAAGGATCTTGGGATGAGATCATCCTGGATTGTTTTCATACCCCATAAATCCAGGGATAGTTGTCTTTATATCCTCCCTAGAGCCACTGGAATGAGTCTAACCCTGACCCCTACGGACTATGGACTCTGGCCTCCATATCTACAGGGAGAGCACATTTATAGGTGTTTTTTAGGCCACTATGTATGTGCTGCTTGATAAAACAGGCCTTGAAGCTAATATCTGCTTGGACACATTATGCATGGAACCTGTCCCCAGATGAGTATGTGGTCATAGCACTGGCAGTTTTTTACCCTTACTGTACCCAAAGCATTAGTTTCCTGTGTCAGTTACTATTTTCTTGATGCTGTGACAAAATATCTGGCACCCAACATTAAGAAAGGAAAGGTTTACTTAGCTCATAGTTTGTGGAGGTTTTAGTTTGTAGTCAGCTGGCTCCAGGCAGGGCAGCAGGGCACAGGGTCAACTGTTTAAGGTAGAAGACAGCAAAAGCAGCAAGAGTGGGAGGGGAAACAAGACTCTTTTCTTCCCTTATACTCCACGCAGCCCAACTGCCCTTGGGGTGGAGAGGTCCTTAATAGCCACACCATCCCCATGCCTTCCCCTTACACAGGTTCAAGGTAAATGCAAGGTGAGGACCAGGCCCCCTGCTGGGCCACTTAGTTAATCTCCTAAAGTTCTCAAATTTTCACAACAAACAACATCTTAGAGTGGTAAAGACATGTCCTTTAGACTCCAGGATGCAAAACTGCTGAGTTACTTAGTTGAGTTTCTGACTCCTCAAGTTGGCACAGTGTATTATCAACTATAAACTTTCTCACTTGCCCATTCTTCCTGGAGACCACCCAACCACCAGCTCCTGTGGTGTGAGTGGGTGCCAGCAGGGCCAACAGCCCTCCCTGGAAGCAGACTGGGTCTTCCTCTGCACCAGGCAGCCCACTTCCAGGCCATGATTACCAAGGGTGCATCTTGGCTGGAAATCTTCCCACCAGTCAGATCTTTCCCTTCACCATGGCTTTTCCCATCCTCAGGGCTTACATCCCCACCTTATCGCAGCTGCAGAAATGTCCAGGCCACAGGACCGTTGAGATAGTTCTCAGAACACAGAGGCAAAGCACATGTTTCCACAGAGAAGAAAAGAGGTGAGTAAGGAGGAGGAGGAAGAGATGATGATTACCAAGCTGGTTCTGAGGAGTCCCTATCTGCTATGATCCAGCTCCAGACCCACGAGGAGGTGTCAACCTCCCAAGCAGTCAGAGAGGCAGCAGGAAAGTCCAAAGCTTGGTGACAGAGTCCACCACCCAAAGGAAAAGATGCAGAAGTATAGACGCCTGTGAGAATGGCAACCTAAAAGCCCTGAGCTTCACCAGGCCATTATAGCACAACAAAAAGGCAGAGGAAACCAGGGACCCAAGCACTTTGCAAACCACAGCAAGAGAGGGCTGCTTACTGGGGTTTATTCCAGGTAGAGGTGTCTATGAGGGGCCTTCTCTCAAGTGTGCCCCAATGCAGCGAGTGGAGTGGGATACTATGTGTGCTGGAAAGATATGTGGTGATCCCAGGAGGACATGGTCTATGTAGTCAGTCAGTGGCCAGACAAGTTGTACACTCAGGGTGCCCTGGATTTCAGAGGAGTAATTGGACAATATTTGGAAGAATCTTCTCTTCTAAAAATTCCACAAGGTCTGAATAAGTCCCTCAACTTGTGAAGAGCGGAGCTCACTGTGGCACGGCCCAGTGTCCTCTCCCGTGGAAACTCTCATGGAGCTCCCATGAGAACAAGGAGGACAGGGGTTAAGACTGAAGGAAGGAGGGGTCATCACAGACAAGGTCATTTGAAACTACTGAGGCAGAGAAATCGAACGCCTCCTTGCAATGACTAATCGATGGATTTAACTAGAATGGAGGGTTCTGGAACGGGCAGGATGACCTGAGTGCTTACCAAGCTGGGTGAAGCTCTAGATGTATTGTGGCCGCACAGACATGCTATGGCATAGTACCATGCACAACGATACTAAGCATCGCCAGGGACAGAGAAGTTAATAAACTTCCCCAGATCACACAGCTGACAGACTTTATACTTGAAGGAGTTTGTCATAAGCAAGCAGCAATAGCTAGGATTAAAACGGGCATTGCCTTGAATGTTAGGTGTGTGCATTTAATCCCGCTGCAGAAAAGAAAATGACACCACAAGGAAATAATTGTCCTTATGGAGACAAATCATCTTTTAGAGAGAACTTCAACTGTTCCCAAACCAAAGAAATAATAGGATCCTGAGGTAAGAAACCAGAGTAAAGCACCAGTTATGCTGATTAGATCATTAACACATTATATATATGCAATGAAATCTCACACTCTACCCCCATAATTAGTACATCACTATGTGTCAATTGAAATTTAAATATATTTTTAAATGAGCTAGTGATTGCCGGTTGCCTGAGGGGGGGGGGCGGAAATAAGGAAAGAAAACCCCTGGCAGGACAAATCCGGCCGGTGACAACTCTAACAGGCTCCTCAGCTCTGCCATTTCTCCACACCTTCCAAGGCCATGGGTGTCACATGGGCAAAAAGTCTGTTTGCTACAGGGAGAGAGGTGAAGGAGTAGGGCTGGAGCCAGAGGAAAACCATATGAGAATGAAGACAGAACGGGCGTGGTGGTGCACCCCTGAAATCTCAGCACTGGAAGTCTGAGGCTGGAGCATTGTTGTGAGTTCCAGACCAGCCTGGGCTACAAAGTGTGGTCAAGACCAGCCTGAATTGCATTATAAGACCCTGTCTTGAAAAAAAAAAAAAAAGGAGGAAGGAAAGAAGAAAGGGAGAGAGGGAGGGAGGGAGGGAGGAAGGAAGGAAGGAAGGAAGGAAGGAAGGAAGGAAGGAAGGAAGGAAGGAAGGAGACAGGCATGAAGTCAGGGAGGCAACAGAAGGCTGACACTGAGGACAGACATGAAAAAAATGCAACCAAAGGCTCAAATATTTGTTACATGGCACACCTGTTTTGTGACATGAGAGTGGGGCTTCCTGGCCCTCAGAAGAGGAATGAGGCAGAACATCCATGCAGTCTCTCCCCATGAAAGTCAGGGACAGTCTGCCCCATGCCTGTCATCTCTGGGTGCCTCCTGGGAAGGAAGGAAGGAAGGAAGGAAGGAAGGAAGGAAGGAAGGAAGGAAGGAAGGAAGGAAGGAAGGAAGGAGTGTGCCCAGCCCAGGGGTCCTGCAGCAGGAAGCAGGATCACGAAAATATGCACGGATTCAGCCTTAGGCATTTCCAGACTTCCACATAGGCCGGGACGCTTCCTGTTGTAAGGAGATCTTGTGCTTGTTGGCTTTTCAGAGTCAGCCCACTCCTTGCAAACAGAATCAGAGCTCTGGGAGGGGCCAAGGAGCATCTGTCTGTGTGGGCCCCGAGAGGAAGCATCCTCTGCTCCCCGCCCTCAGCCCTGGTTCTTCCTCCCAAGCCCTAGGGCCTGGATCTTAATGCCCACCATGCACACGGAAGAGGACTTGAGCTCCCACAGGGTGAAAGGATGTTCTGACCTCACATGTGAGGAGGAATGGGCTCGAGGGTGGATCCCACCTTCCCTTTTCTTTGGAACAAGGAGGATTGGCCTCACTTCACTGCATCACAGGCGCGGGGCGACCAAGTCCCTGAAACAACAGCCTGGGAAAGGTTGGAGCGAGTCCAACGCCCAGAGCTCAGCTCTCTGTGCGCTGTCAGTTCGGATCCACTGTTTGAGGACACTTGCGCTTTCCCCTTCCCAGATATCAAGTCAGTAAGGAAAGTCTTGACATCTCCACTGCATGCAGGGCGAAGACACCCTCAGAAGGCACGCACAGAGGCCTGCTGGTCTGGCACATGAAGTGACCAGTAGAGCTCCTCGCCTTGGTGGTGGCATGTCCCCTCCTCAGCCTCTCTTTCATCCTATCTTAAGGTCTAAATCTTCTCCCCGTAAATGCACTTTTTTCCTCCTTTAAGGCTCAGCTAGAAAGCCCCCACCCCAGGAACCCTTCTACCCAGGACGGGGCCCTACCCAGGACAGGGCCCTGCCTCTGCTCCCCCAGGGCCCTCAGCTGGGACCTCTGCACTCGGGTCTCCTCCATGACTCCACCCAATCCTTGAAAAGCTGTCAGTCATCTCTGTATTCTTAATAAATGTGGATGAGCAGAAATATAAAGGAATACATGAATGAGTGAGTGGCTGGGTGGGTCGAAAAAATGGCGCACAGAGAGAAAAGAGGAGGGGGAGATAAAATAAGGGTACACAGGGGCTAAAAGCAGCAGGCTCTGGGCAGAGACTCCAGACTCTACCGTGAGGCCATTTTATCCTATGGCTTTTTATTGCTTGTGTTTGAAAAGCAGGCGTTAGACTAAAATTGCTTCAACTGCTTGTTCTCCAACTCTGTGAATGAAAAGGTGCCCAGGACAAAATGCATTAACGGATGTTTTGCACATCTTTCCTAGAAAACAACAATGATCCTCACCCAGCTTCTTATCTGCAACCACCCTTCCCTGTCCAGTCCCCACCAGGAGCCTCGCTATCTCCCAAGGGACCTGCCCAGGGTGTTTGTGAACAAAAACAAGTGCCTTATCTAGTCACTCTCTCACCGGCCGTCCTGCCCCTGGAAAGCATGAATGGATTTGCAGAATACACAGCCTCTGATAGTCTTCACAGCCCAGGAACAGAGAGAGGGACAGCCTCAGCGTTCTTGGAAAGATTGTGCAACTTCACACTGCTATCAGAACTGACAAGGAGGCAACTCCTAGCCTGGACCTCTCAGCTAAGTTCAACTCCAGGTCAAGTAGGGCTCCCAGCAGCTCAGGGGCACAAGATCCACAGGAAGAAATTCCAGGATGTTGCCAGAAGCGAACAACGGTTCCCAGCTGTTCCCAGCCACCTCCTGCCATTGAGGGAGTTGGGGGGAGGGGTCCCGCAGAGGCAGCAGACGGGGGATCACATGGATGGCTGTGCCTGGGGGCCAGGGCAGAGGACAGGCCAGGCAGAACAGCAGTCTCTCTGTCATCGGCAGTTCCCGCTTGGCGCCTAAGGCCTTTGACAGAGACCTCCCTCTCCTGGAACGGTTGAAGACCTTGATGTTGGTTGTACTGATGCAGTTATTCTCATTTAAGGACATTAAACCCATCTCAGCCTGCCTAGGGCCAGAGCCTCACTAGCCAATCCCTCGTGGAGCTATGCTGAGAAAGTCTTACTAAAACCAAGCTCCAAAATGGATTCGCCTTAAATGGAATCAAACTAACACGTACATCAAATGAGTTTTTCTCGGAAAGCCTGTCTTGACTTCCGCCACCTAGCCCACCCTGTGCCACCTCCCACACTTCACCCCTACGTATTGTCTGTCCACCCTGCTCTCATCATTCAGATCTCAGGTGCGATTCCCCAACATCAGAGACACCTTCCCTGCCTACCCCGGGTGACCAAACGCAGCCCCTCCTCCCGAGATGCCGTCCGCTTTCTCTGTTCCTCCTCACAGCTGGCACTGAGGCACACATCTGTCTGCACAGTCGCCGCGCTTCTTCAGTCTCCCCATGGCAGAGAGTGAGCTTGTTTTCCACTGTTGTCTACCAAAAAGCTGCGTACTGCACAGTGATCAACCAGTATTTGCTGGGGGGAAAAAGCAAACATTCATGAGTGATTTAATCTCCTGAATGCTGGAAGAGAAAAAAGTTACAGTTATTAAAGGCTAAGAAGCCTTTAGTACATGGCGTCTCAGTTATTTCTTGTTTTCATGTAAAATAAATATGGAGATGAAGAAGACATCACTGTGCCTTTCAGAGGTTCACGGCTACTGGGGAGCCAGAAGCATGACTGGCTCTACAGAGACCCAACTGCTCATCAAATTCCCGTATGGAAGCTCTGTAAGAAGCGCTGAGTTCTTTACTCAGCTCACAGAGCTAGTGAGTGGCAGAGCGGAAATCTGGGCCTCCTGAACCCTAAGATCAAGGATTTTCTTCTGGCCTCCTGCTCTTCTTCATTCAGGTTTTTTTTTCTTTTAGTGTTTGCATTTGAAACTGAGATAACACTGAGTTCTAGAACTCCATATCGTTTTTCCAAGAGGGACAAACAGTTCCTCCAGACCTGGATATGCTGTTTTATGGCCCAACTGGGGCACTGGATCCTTCTGAGAAGGAAGCCTATGCTACAGCTGTAACCCGGATGTGGAGCCACGCCATTCCCTCATCAAGAGCTTTGAGAGGGCTTGTGTGGCAGAGGCTTCCACTGAGCACCAGAAAACCAAAACAGAGAGCATTCCACCAGCAAGCAACTGGAGGGCCTGCCCCAAATGACAGAGGTTCTGATTTAGATACTGCTCCCAAAAGAGCTGAGTAAGATCCAGAGAGCTCGTTTCCTACACTACACAGCCCAGACCGCGGCACCGAGACGAAATTGTCCTGCTTGTGGTAAGTTGTTCTAATTCTTTGCTATTTTCCTCCCTAACCTGAACAAAACACTCTCTTGATTGCTGTGCAGAGGAAATAGGAGAAACCTCCAGCTCCTTTGGCACTAGATCTTCCTGGGGATCAAGGACCACTGCACGGAGGCGAGGCTGTCCTGCGTGGAGGGACATGCACGAGCAGGGCAACGCTACAAGTGGTGTGTGACTAATACCAGGAGCTGGATCGGCAGAGAAGAGCAGCAGAAACCCCAAAAGGTCCTTGAGCCGCAGCGCAGGCTCTAGACAACATCTGTGGGAGCAAAGAAATCAAACCTGTGTCTAATGAATCTCAGCCCCACGAAACAATGAGAAGGGTGAACAGGAGAGAAGAGAAATTAGAGACTAACACGCTGGCTAGGTAGAGAGGCAGAAGAATCCAGGAAAGGGATGATCTGGGCAAAAGACAGTGAGGGGAAGGCTGGAGAGATAGCTCAAGGGCATAAGCACCTGCTTGGCAAATGCAAGGTCCTGAGTTCAATCCCCTGTACCAAAAAAAAAAAAAATCTAACTCAAAAGACAGCGAAGAAATGGATGGATGGATGGATGGATGGATGGATGGAACAACAGACCACTAGTTACACCTAAAACTTGAATCACAGATCCAGCAAGCAGCCTAAGCAGGACCCATAGACAACACAAAATGCTTCTGAGACTTCCAGCTTGGGAGAGGCACTTCCAGCATCACCATCAACCATGACTTGGAATTTAAGAGCCACCCAGCCATGAAAGGAAGGGGTAGTGGATGTAGTTGGCGACCGGCAGTGTTTGAGTTGCCTATGTACATTCAGGTGATGTCCAAGAGGAGCACAGAAAATGGATCCGAAGTGGAACCAGACGTCGGCATCAGAGATACCATCAGGAACAAAAACGGAGTATGGAAATGATCAACAAGATTTACATAGGAAAAAATTATGGTCAGGATAGAATCCCTATTTCTTTTTAAAGAAAGTTGCATACCAACATTTAGAAAAGGAGAAACCAAAAGCGAGAGCAGAAAAGGATGGCGGAGGCACGGGAGGACTTTGAAACCCTCAGAGGGGCTGGTAAGGCAGAAAAGAGGTGAGGAGGTAGCATGTGACAGGCACAGAAATCTACATGGAAGAAAAATAAAATGGGAAAAGAAAAAGTCCTTTGCGCTCTTGCATGCCAACAGGGGAAACCACTGTTAACACTTGGGCCTGTTCCTTTTCAGTCTTTTTTATATTCCTACCCAATTATTGAAATGGAATCATTTGTGCAATTAACAGGTGCAAATGTAATCTTTCCTAATTTGTGTGGCATTATTCTAAAACTCGTGTGTTAAATAATAAAGTGGTTCCAGCATAGGAAAGGAAGAAAGAGAGCAGGGGAAGGCGGGGAAGGAGCCATAGATCTTGTTGAACTCAGCAGAGGCCTGAGATAATGTAAGCCTGAAAAGGATATGGTTTCCTTCAAATTCCTTTTAAATCTTACCTAAAGCTTAGAAGTATACAAAACTCATTACCCAATTTTTATAGAAGGAGGGAAAAAAAATTCTTTTTTGGCAATTGCAGTTGTGGCCCGAAACTCTCCTACACGTAACAACATCTCCACCTGCTGGACATGAGTGGTATTATCACAAGGAGGCTGCTCTGGTGGGCAAACACCACAACCCCACCCAATAGGGAGATCTGTGGGGCCTCTTAGCCTACACCTAGGTAGCAGCCAAAGCTAGTCCTTTCACCCTCCTTCGCCCCCACTGGAATACTCTACATCCACTATGGTCACAAAGAATTAGTATCAAACACATGTGTGGTCTATAGCCATACACGCCTGATACCATCAAATGTGCTTCTGGGGAATACAGGAACCAGAGAACCCACCAAATGCAAGGGGAACAAGTAGAGATTTCGTGTAGCCGAAATGCAAGCTGGTGTGCAACAACCTCTGGTTCTGAGTTAAGTACACCCATGCCCCAGCCCAGCCCTGCACCAGTGTGGTAAGGCTCAGAGAACCCACACAGGTCACAAATTTGCCGGCAGACAAATGATTATTTGGGGCTCATGCTTCAGCAGTGCCTTCCTGCATAGCTTTAATAGTAATTACAGGAACTTTTTATCTCTCTCTGTCTATCTCCTCTCCCAGTTTCATAGTAAATTGTAACTTCACAGAAGTATCCTCAGCCTTGGTCCTCCCGGAGCACTCCTGCCCACAAGGAAGCAAGGTCTGTCCTACAGACAAGGAGCCTCTCAGACCACACTGGGGGAGGACACTTGAAGTGAGAGATTTTGCCTTAGCTTCTCTCATGGCTGTGCCATGAGACCACCAGTGCACATACACACAGATCAAGCCCAGTAACCTCTGCTCATCTGAGCCTTTGACTATAGCTCTAAGCCTGGATGTGCCTTGCTCTCTGTCTTCATCCACACCAATCACCATCTGAGAGCCCCAGGGATGCATAAGGCTGAGAAATTCTCAAAAAGATAATGAACTCAGAGCCCCCCACTCCTGGGATAGGTTTCATGTAAGCACTGAGACTAATACGGTTCTTGGAGCTGAACAGCTGCTCAGCAAACAGATGTGGGTCCAACAGCTGCTTCTGGCAGGGGAGGAGGCCAGAGGAGAGGAGAGGAGCCCACCAGGCAGGTAGCTGGCCAAAGAAATGGGGGAGAGAGAAGAGGCAAGGTGTGCTTGCTCGCTATCCACATATTTACAGGGCAGCTCCCAGCCCTTAATACTGACCATGAGTCAAGGCCATGACCCCATCCTCCAGGAACTGCCACACTAGCCACTCCATTAACCAAAGTGCTCAGATAATAGGCATTCCTGTTAAAAAAAAAAAAAAGAAAAAGGTTAATTTCCTGCTTGCTTGCTGGAGAGCTAATGGCCTAATTCTTGGGCTTAGTACTCATTCTCGCTAACGTACCTAATTCTTTTCCTCTCAATAATGATTCCAGTAGGAAAAACTGCCAAGTCTTTAGTTTTGTTGTTCTGCACTTTCACTAATGTAGCATGGTGATTAGTGCCTGGTGTGGTCAGAGAACAGACAGGCACACACGATAGGTTCAGCAGTCAGGACCACAGGCCCGGGCTCTGTCTTCCAGGAGTCCACAGCGACAGTCAGTGACTTGTGAAGGACATGGGCTTTAGGACCAGACAAGTCTGGGATCCCATCTGCCACTTCCTGCCTGACTGAGCGGGACAGGCTGGTGTGTCTCTCTATGCTTTATGCTTTCACCTGAAAAATGCAGATCCTCACGGCACTGACTGAGAGGTATGGTGAGCACCCAGCAAGGCTGCCACAGAGAGCTGAAAGCTGTGCCAGATACATAGCCGGCACTTAACCATAGTGGCAAGTACTGGGGCTCAGCTTCCAGCTTCTGATTCTAAGGCAACCACTGGGTGTCCATGTCCTAACCCCTAGAATCTTTGCATATTACTTGTGTAACTGAGAATCAAGAAAAGGAGGTACTCTGGGTAATTTTGTGGGTAATTTTCTGGTAATTTTATGATCACAAGGAGTAGGCAGGGCACTCAAATCAGAAATAAAAGAAAATAATGTGGACAATGAAAGCCAATGGAGAGGTCAGGATGTGGGACCACAAGCCAAGGAATGCAGGCAGTTTCTAGAAATAGAAAGAGGCAGAATGCCAGCGCTGTGATTTTCAACCCTTTCAGATTCATTTCAGGTTTCTATCCTTCAGAATTAGAAGAGAACACGTCCTTGTTGTATAAGCTACAACATCTGTGTCAATTTTTCACATCAGCAATAGACAACTCACACGAATTTGAATAAGGACATTGCCTTTGAAAGTATCCCTTTCAAAAAGCAGAGCAGAGAGCCACAAGAGTGCTGGGCCTGGCCCTGGAAATTACTCTGTGTCTTTGGAAATCACTCTAGGTCTGAACCTCATTATTCCA
>PVKN010003594.1:0-36510 GCA_004027915.1 Capromys pilorides
TCATCTGCAAATAATGATAGTTTAACTTCTTTACCTATTCTTATTCCTTTTATTTCTCTATCTTATCTAATGGCTGTAGCTAATGATTCCAGAGCTATATTGAATAGCAGTGGTGATAGAGGACATCCTTGTCTTGTACCAGATTTGGAAGTAAAAGACTTCAGTTTTTCCCCATTTAGAATTATGTTAGCTGTTGGATTGTCATAGATGGCTTTTATCAGGTTGAGGTAGAGGCCATCTATTCCAATTTTCTGTAGTACCTTGAACACAAATGAGTGTTCGACTTTGTCAAAAGCCTTTTCTGCATCAGTTGAGATGATCATGTGATTTTTGGCTTTGGCTGTATTGATATAGTGGATTACATTAATAGATTTGCATATATTGAACCATCCTTGCACCTGTGGGATGAATCCTACCTGGTGGTGGTGTATAATCTTCTTGATGATTTTCTGTATTCTATTTGCAAGGATTTTATTGGTGATTTTTACATCTATGTTCATGAGAGAAATTGGCCTGCAGTTCTCTCTTTTAGTTGCATCTCTCTCTGGTTTTGGTATCAGTGTAATACTTGCCTCTAGGAATGATTTTGGGAGGATTGTTTCCTTTTCAATTTCACTGAAGAGTTTGAGGAGTACTGGGATTATGTCTTCTGTAAATTTCTTGTAGAATTCAGTGGTGAATCCATCAGGTCCTGGGCTTTTCTTTGTTGGTAGACTTTTTATTACATTTTTTATTTTAATGGCTCTTATTGGATTGTTGAGAGTTCTTATACCTTGTTGATTCAGTTTTGGTAGTTTGTGCCTTTCTAGGAATCTGTCCATTTCTTCTGTGTCTTCAATTTTGTGAGAATAAAGATTCTTAAAGTAGCTATTAATGATCCTCTAAATCTCTGCTGGGTCTGTAGTAATTTCATCCTTTTCATTCCTTATTGCTTGAATTTGAGTCCTTTCTTTCTTCTTTTTGATGAGATTAGCTAGGGCTTATTTAAACTTTATTTAATCTTTCAAAGAACTAGCTATTGACTCATTGATTCTTTGTATTGTTTTCTTTTTCCTCAATTGAATTAATTTTTGCTATAATCTTTATAATTTCTTCCCAGTCTTTGGGCTTTAGGTTTTGTTTGTTCTTCCTTTTCTAGTTGGTTTAGGTGCTGCATAAGAGTATTTATTTATTCTTGTTCTATTTTCTGTGTGAGTTCAGAGCTCTAAATTTCCCTCTAAGACCTGCTTTCATTTCATCCCATAAGTTCCGATAGGTTGTGTTTGAATTTAAATTGTAGAAGTTGTTTAATTTCTTGTTTAATTTCACCTGTAACTCACTGGTTGCTGAGAAGGGTGTTGTATAATTTCCATGTATTTCTGGGGTTCTTGTGGTTTCCTTTGTCATTTATTTCCAGTGTCATTGCACTGTGGTTAGATCATATGCATGGAATAATTTCTGTTTTTTGCACATACTTAAGCATGACCTGTGTATTAGTATGTGGTCTATTTTGGAAGATGTCCCATGTGCAGCTGAAAAAAATGTGTATTCAGAAGTGGTTGGGTGGAGCACTGTGTATGTCCACTAAGTCCAGTAGTTCCAAGATCTGGTTCAGTTCTGCTACATTTTTGCTAATTTTTTGTCTGCTTGACCTATCTTTTTATATAAAGGGGTGTTAAGGTCTCCTGTTAAGATTGTGGTATTGGATATTAGATTTTTCATATCCATTAAGATTTGTCTTATATAACTTGGTACTCCTGTGTTGGGTGTATACATATTTATGAGTGTTACCTCTTCGTCTTGAATTTTTCCCTTAACCAGTATGTAGTGGTCTTCTTTATTTCATTTGATCAATCTTGGTTTGAAGTGTACACTTTCTGAAAACAAGATTGATACCCCTGCTTTTTTTTTGAGGTGCTGGGGCATGTAGTATTGTTTTCCATCCTTTAACTTTTAGCCCATGAGTTTCTTTATGAGTTAAATGTATTTCTTAAATACAGCTATTGTTGGATTTTGCTTCTTTATCCACTCTGCCCGTCTATTTCTTTTAATTGGAGAATTGAGTCCATTTACATTGATGGCTGTAATTGAAATGTATTGACTTACAATTGACATGTTATTTATTTATTTATTTATATTTTTTTAAATAGCAGAAACAAAGATAGAAAAAGAGTAACAAGCAAGAGTACATATAGAACAGAAGACATGTCTTTTACTTACTACTGTTTGCTCCTTTTTCTCCTGTGTTTAATTGGTTGCCCTATTTGGTGGGTTCTTTCTGGTCTCATTTGTGGAGTTTGGGTCATTTGCATCCCTCTCTAAAATATTTTTTAGTAGTCTGTGTAGGGTTGGCTTTGACATCATGAAATTCTTTAGTTGTTCCTTGTTGTGAACATATTTAACTTTTCCCTCATACTTGAAAGAGAGTTTTGTGGGCTATAGAATTCTGGGCTGGAATTTGTTTTCATGAAGTACTTGAAGCACTCTGCTCCATGCTCTTCTTGACATTATTAAGATTGACCTGGGGGTATATAAACATCTCCAGTGCGATCCTCTGGGAAAGAATCCCAGATTCGTGTTCCAACTTTTCTGCTGTCCCAGGACTTAATATTTATAGCTAACTGCAGGTGAATACAATGCACTTTTATCAAGTTCTTACTATGTTAACATCATCACAGTTTTCTTTAGAGGGTAAAGTAAAGATGGATACATAGAAATTTCTGTTTTGCAAACAAGCCATTTTGTGTGTGTCTGCTCAAGATCTGGTTCTATAGCATGAGAGTCTTTTTATGTTCTAAGTCCTGCAGATTACCAAGGGTAGATCTTTTCCCTCTTATTGTTTCTCTTCTCATTCCTGGTAAACTTCTGCAGAATTGTGTAAGACCCTCTGACTCTTTGGAAAATTATGGCTGGAGTCAGCTTTCTTCATGGTGCTTTGCTTTGGCACTATTTGGTGTGTGGGATTCCTTCATGGAGAGTATAGGTTGTGATGAGACCTTACAGAGCCTGGACACTGAGCCCTACCAGCCCTTACAAGACCACTGATGCCAGGATAACTAGTGACAGAGGTCAGTGGAACTGGAGACCACAGTGAGAAGTTTCAGGGCATGGTGATGGGCTGGGGTTAGGAAGACGGTGAATAATGAGGGGTTTCTCCTTGAAGAACTCAGCGTCAGGACAGCAGAAGGCTTATTAGGAGGCTCCTGAGGTGTTGGCTGTGCACTCCAAGTGTCACCCATCTATCTGCTGCTGACCAGCTCTGGGCTGTGTTAGCCCACTCCCCTCTTTCCTCCCAGGTCTGTAGTGGTGTTGGGGGAATTTGAGGGCAGGCTCAGCCCCAGAAACCTCTGATTTTCTTTCTGGAGCAGAGGCTGGGGATACCCTAGGGCCATGGTGCTCAACTTCTGCCATGTGTTCCACAGTGGGCACGCAGCCTCCTCTCTGTTATGTGCGCCTTCACCTCAGCCAAAGTTTGATGTCTGATCAGCATGCACGCAATAGCAAAGGTCTCATTAGTTGTGTAAAAGCATACCAAATGGAAGCTTTCACCATTTACTAAAAATCCTTTTGTATCATAATCAGCTCTATTAGTGTTTTTCTTTTAAGACAAAGAATATCAGTCTATTGTGATGGAAATTTTAAAACTTTCAGAGTCAACTGGTAGTCTGACACCATATTAGGACAAAATAAAATCATTCAGCCCACCAAATAGCTCATCTATTAGACCCACTCATCCCTGTCTGACTACACCAGAGGCAGCCCAACCTGGTTCAGTGTGACAGCACCCAGTGGCACAGCCTGTACTTTCCAGCTCTCAAATGTGCCGTGTTTGCTAACTTGTTACATCGACTTTCTGCCCAGCCATGAAGAAGAACCGATGTTACCCAGTAAAATTCACCATGTTTTTGAGCTTTTGTATCTCCTACTTGCAAACCTATATAAACTAAGCCCAAAGCTGGCTCAGGGCTGATTCTGTGGGAGCGATCCTCCAACAGCCTGCTGATATAATAAAGTTGGTTGCCTTCCAACTGCTTGGTGTTTTCCTTTCATTTTAGTACCAGCTCCATAATAATAGAACTTGTTTTTTCTAAATTAAACCAGTACTCAGGTTTAACTGTAGTTTAATCTGCAATAAGTGGATTTTGGGTGGCAGTTTGGGCACTTGGCCTAAAGGTTCACCATCACTGCCCTAGGATCACTTTCCAGTAGGTATTGAGCTGCTGTGGACAGTAGTGACTGGGAGACAAGAGCCAGTCCCTGCCACTGAGTTCACATAAGGGTATGAGAGACAAACCAACGAGAGCCAAATGGAGCCTAGCCAAAGGCATGTGTGATGACTGACAGGATACACACATTTACAGAGCACGAAGGCAACCAGAGAAGGGAGTAGTCCCGGGGAAGTTGAAGGAAAGGGTCAGGAGCTGGTCACTCGTGAACTGAGTCAGAGTCAGTAGTTTTGCTCCTTAACACAAATCTGATATCTAATTTATATTCAATAGGTTTCCTTCTCTATAACTGATGAGAGACCAGACTTTTAAAGATTGTGTGTGTGTGTGTGTGTGTGTGTGTGTGTGTGTGTGTGTATGTGTATACCAAGTCTCAAGCATCCTGAGCATACATGCTATCCCTGAGTCCACCCCAGGTAAGAACCTGCATTTCTCTTCATCTTTTCCCTATGTCTTCTATCCCTTTCTCCCCCACTCCTTTATTCATTGAGATGATACAGAGAATCCGGGCAATGTATGTTCCAACCAGAAAGTGTCACGTTATTTTGAAGGATTCTCTGGGGACTATTTGGTGCCACAGAATCTGTCCAGCCACCTGCCAAACATCTGGTGCAGCTGGACCATCTGGGGTGGACTTGGGAAATACATTTTTATTTCTATCCAGGGTTTGGTGGCCATGAGGGTGGTGATGACAGCCAGGAAAAGTTGGTCTTCCGGAGGGCTGCTCTCTCCATTCATGCTCAACAGTCTGTGGGAAGGAAGGTCTCTCGTGCCTGTAGGCACTCAGGAAATCTGGTGGCTGCTGCTTGGGCTCTGGCTCTGCCTGCAGGATCCACCCGTGGTGCGCAGAGAAGCCAACATTATATTTTTGCTGAGCCCAAGAAAGAAAACCCCATGACCAGGTGGTGGTGAGCATGCTGCTCTGTTTTGGCCCCATAGTGGCAGAAGCCATTTCAGACCCAGGTGTCACCCATGTGGGAAACGAAGAAGGAGGCTGATGGGGCCTCCAGATGGTAGGTGGGGCAGCCCTGGGATGAAAAGCCAGGGCTCCTATCTCATCGGAGCCTGGGAGATCAGACCTCTTTGAGAAGAGCACTCGGGTAGGCAGAGTTAAGGATCACATTGCCCAGATCTCTTGCTTGCTGGCGATAGCTGGGCTTAGCCCTCTGATTTGAGGAGTGAGAGCAATAAACACCAAGTTGTCGCCTGGCTCTGGGGCCTGCCCACTGGTGCCACATACAAATCTCTCTGCAAGTACTACTGGGGCCATTCCCTTCACCAAAACCAGAGCTCCAATGAGGCCAGGAAATGAGGCTCTAATCCATGTGCTTCCTCCCCTGCTGGGGACCAAGGAACTCGCCGTAGTGCCTCTTGTGTCACCCCAGTGTGGACAGAGGAAGCACTGGTCTCTGTTGAGCATGAAAGTGGAAGGGCTACCCAAGTACTCACACCTGAAGTTGCTGAGTTGGTATCAGTTCTGTTTTGCTCTGAACAGGCTCAGAAGCACCAGGCCTGAAGTTTGTCCTTGCTTTCTGTTTGTCAAAAGTTAACTGCTATTCAAATTCACCCACATAAGTACAGTACCTTGGAAATACACTGAAAATATTTGAAATTTGTGTGTTTGGAAATTGGAAAGGGTACACTGCTGGACATCGCAGTCATTTTGAGACCAGGCATAATAGCACAGATCTGGAATCCTAGCACCTAGGAGGCTAAGGCAGGAGGACTGCCACAAGCTCGAGGGCTACAGAGTGAGATCAAGGCCAGCCTGAACTGCACAGTGAGACCCTGTCTCAGAAACCCTAAACAAACAAATCTTCACTGTCCCGTGACCTTCACCAATTCTAGCTTCTTTGATAATCTAACTTCAGTTAGTCATGATAGCTCTTTACCTATCCAAGTCCTTCTCATCCTTCAGGTCACTTCTTAGATGCCACCGGCATTCTGTCACATCACACTGATTAATTATTTTCAAGGACTTCCTGATGCCAGTAACTTTCTGGCTTACCATCTGTCTCTTGTACTGAGATGCAAGTGTCACGAATGCAGGCACCCTGCCATTGGACTTGTTCCTATGCCCCGGAACCAGGAAGTTTCCTGGCACACAGCACACAGCTGTTGCTACCCGGTACCTCTCCCTGCGGTAGCTTCCTTTTAGCCCCTTCAGGAAATACACTCTTAAACTACTGCATAATCACCTATGGTTTTAGGCTTTATGAAATCCTGGGGAGTGAGGGCTTTGAGTAGGTGGGAGGTCTTGAAAAATGCTCTGAGTTCTGGGTCTTTTGTTCATCCATTTGCATCAGGGGCGATCCAATGGGTTAATAAGGATGACATGTCCCTTTCCATAGGCCATACTGGAAAATGAGTAGGTTTTCCTCTTTTTTTTTTTTTTTTTTTTTGACATTCTTTATTCCACTCTGTCAAAATATTAGGTTTTGGAATTCTATGAGGCTTAAATTACCCCCTCACTCCCTTGCGTATGCTAAAGTCCATGTTCTGAAGTTGATAGGTAAGGGGCAGTAGGATCCTAAGAACTTAATTCTTATTTATTTATTTTAGACAAGGTTGTGGTATATAGTGCAAAGTGGCCTTGAACTCACGTTTGTAGCCCAGGATCGCTCAGGGTCACAATGATCCTCTTGCTTTATCCTCTTGAGTGCTAGGATTAAAGACATGCACCACTATGCCCAGCCAGGAAATAAGTGTGTATGCCCCTAGTGTACAGGGAGAGATGGGTGACCCCAGTGAAGTGAGCTAACAAAGAGGAAGGAAGCTTGGCTAACCCTCGATGTCCCTGGCTCAGATGTTCTGTGTTCACTGGGCACTCTGGAGGGTGTCACTTTCCCAGGCTTTACAGAGCCCAAAACAAGGTTTCAGCAACAAGGTAACTTTTAAAATAAGTCCCCAGTCTTCTGGCCAGGATCTGATGGGAGCAGAGCCTGAACTTCCAAAGCAGGAGGTGCTTCTGCTGAGACTTCCTCATTCCCTGTCTCAGGGAGTAGTAAGAGCCGGTGCTGTTGGTAGGGAGAATGGGAACTTACCGGTAGGTCTGCTCCAGAGCCTGTTCTGTTCTTGCTGTGTGCGTCTCCCTCTTTCATTACCCTTCCCAGCTTTGAGCTCGATGTCTAAAAGCCCTCTCTACTCTCTATAGGTGGAAGGTGTGGTGCTGGAGGCCTGGAATTGGCCTGGTTGGCTTCTAGGGCTTCTGTTCAAACTGAAGTGCTGATGGGTTTTGTTTTTGTTTTTGTGGGACCAGGGGTTGAACCCAGGGCCTTCACACTGAGCTACATCCTCAGTGCTTTATATTTTTTTTGACTCAGGGTTTTGCTAAATTGCTAAATTGCCTTGGCTGGGCTCTTCTTCGCTGGCTTGCTCAGGTGCTGACCAGGTGGGCAGGCAGGGCCTCTTTGCTGTTTCACCAGGACAGTTGAGCTGTGGCCCTAAATATTTTCTTTTCAAATAAAGCTGCTAAGTCCAATCAGGAAACACAGAGAAGAAAAAGTGCCAATGAGTGGCTGTTCTTAAGGCGTACTGGGTGTTACAGAGGGATCTAGGACTTGTTCAAGAGAACTCCACTCCTTTTTTTTTTTTTTTTTTGCTTTTTGAAACAGTCTTGCAATGTAGCTCAGACTGGCTTTGAGCTCACTTTGTAGCCCAGTTTGGTCTTGAGCTCACAACAATGCTCCTGCCTCAGCCTCCCAAGTGCTGAGATTACCAGGCATGGTGGAGCACACCTGTAATAACTCAGTGGCAGAGCACTGACCTACCATGTGCAAGGCCCTGGGTTTGATCCCATGTACGTCAAAAAAACTACCCCAAAACTGGTAACAAGGACACCAACATCCTAGAGGCTTAAAAATAAGAGGTGTTGCTATAGGGTCTCTCTCTATGTAGCCCAGGCTGATCTAGAGTTCAAGCTGACCCTCCTGCCTCAGCCTCCCAGGTGTTAGGAGTACAGGCAGGTGCCATCGTGCCTGGCTGGTTTGTTCTTTCTGAAAACTCATATTGCAATCTGATCACCACAGTGAAAATTTAGTTGAATGTATTTAGAAAGTTAGGACTAGACAATATTAAGAGGGTGCTGGTTGAATAATGGTGACTTTATTCTAGGTGTGGGGGATCAGAGAATATAAGCACACTCTTTTGTGGCCCTGTGTTACCTTGGAGCTCTTCCTGCAAGAAGGCCATCACAGATAGGGTTCCTCAACCTTGGAACAGAGCCATAAACCAAAATAAATCTCTTTCCCTTATAACACACATAGTCTGTGGTGCTATGCCACTGGAAGGGGGCTGATACAGATGTGTGCTTCTCATGCAGCCTGCAGTCCAGGTGTTTGGCAGGGGCTCTGCTTCTCATGCCAGCCTAACTGTCTGGCCTGAGGGGACGAGGTTTGTAGTCCCTGCACTGCCAGGTAAGTGCTCTGTCCGGAGATGACACACATTGGTGGAAGGAACCACACAAGCCTGCACAAACACAAGCAAATTCATGAGGCACAATTGGCTTTACAAGGGGAACGACCAGAAATACTGACTTCTGAGTTAGCAAAGGGCCTTGGGTTGGCCTCTAGGGCTTCTGTTCAAACTGAAGTGCTGATGGATTTGTTGTTTGGGTTTTGTTTTCGTTTTTGTGGGCCCAGGGGTTGAATCCAGGGCCTTTACACTGAGCTACATCCTCAGTGCTTTCTATTGTTTTTGACTCAGGGTCTTGCTAAATTGTTAAATTGCCTTGGTTGGGCTTGAACCTGCAAACTCTTTTCCTCAGCCTCCTAGCATATTTTGTGAATCTGGATGAGTCAGTTAACCTCTGGGTTTTAGTCTCTGTGAAATGGAAGTGATAGTATCTTATAGGATTATGAACCTTAACCAATTTAATTATGAAGAGTATATTGGAAATTAGTACCTTGATATAAAATGTGAACTGAGTAAGTTTCATTGATGTACTTTTAAAATCATCAAGTCTGAATTAAGCTCGAAATAGTACAGGAATTTGATTTACATGAATGAGAAAGCAAACCTAATTTCTCTCTTTCTCCTCTTAGGGTAGATATAACAGTACTGCTCTTTTTTTTCTTTTTTATATTTTATTTATTTTTATTTTTATTTTTATTTTTTTTAAATTTTATTTATTTATTTATTTGTTTGCTTGTGTTTGTTTGTTTCTTTATTTATTCATTTTGTGGCTGGCTCAGCCTGCCCTGGTGGTGGCGCTGGCGCAGCATGTGGTGCCGGGGATCGAACTGCAGTCCCCGCAGTTGCCTAAGCCCTCCTAAGCAGGCGCTTTAGACCACTGAACCATCTCGCCGGCCCTCTTTTTTATATTTTAGAGAAGGGTCTACAGTGTGATCAGGGTCTCACTACTAGATCAGACTCGTAGTGATCCACCTGTTTACAGCCTCCCAAGAGCTGGGATTATAGGCATGAGCCACCAGGCCCAGTCTCAATTGCCATCTCAGCACGTCCCAGTGTGGGGGCGGGTCCTGCACAGCAGGCCCGGGGATTGAATCTAGCCCCTGTGCCTGCTTGCAGGCCCTTTAATCTGCTAATCTGCTGAGTTATTTGGCTGACCCTTCTTCATACTGCTCTCTTCTGGGAGGTGGCTCTGTTCTTGTCCTTGAACACTACCCAGGAGGTAAGAGTTCAGAATTGGAAGCTACTAAGGATATTCTAAACCTAGCTACTAGGGCAGGGAAGCACGGTTGGGCTGCCTTGATGAGGTTTCTCCCTCTCTTTTGTAGCCAAGCAAGTGCTATGTTGCTGAGCTATATCCCCAGCCCAGAACCAAACTTTCTTCCCCTCATTGTTTTGTTTTGTTTGAGAAAGGGTCTGGCTATCTAGTTTAGGTTGGCCTTGAACTCACAGTGATCCTCTTGGCTCAGCCTCCTGCATGCAGGGATTACAGGTGTGTGCCACCATGCCCAGCCTCAAAATTAACCTTTCTGATTGAGATGTCCAGCAGTGTTCCCTCCGCCTGCCCTAACTTTCAAATACAGACTCCAGCCACTTTCAGTGTGTTGTTTCTAAGTTTCTGCATTCATGAGAATAAATCTGGAGAGCAACTCTAGCAGTGGCCACTGTACTCATCCATTTCCAAGTCCAGCATGAATTTAAATGTAAATGATAGGGGCCCAGGAGATAGCTCCATGGCACAAGGGCCTGCCTGGCAAATGCAAGTGCAAGGTAGTGAGTTCGAACCCTGGTCCTAATATATACGCAATAAGAACATACATTAGGTCAGCTTGCTGGTGAAGTACCCAAGTTTCTGGGACAGGAAAGCACTGTTGGGCTACCTTGATGAGGTTTCTCCCTCTCTTTTGTAGACATCTCAGTTAAGTGGTAGTTAACTCAGAAGGCCTCACTGTCTTTGAGTGGGGTTCTCTTCCAGACGGTTAAAATCTGTAGTAGGAACAATGAAGTTGGGGAAAGCTGAGGACTGGATGAAACAGCTGTGTGCTATAGACTCAGCTTATCCCAGAGGGCAGCCAGGAGTCTATGGGACACACGCCCCCACTTCCTTCTTCCTTTTTGGTTCTCCATGTCTCTTCCCTTCTCGGTTCCTGCTCATCAGGAAACTATCTTCTACCATTGCTTGCTGGTCTGCCATATAGGTTGGAGCAGAAACCTAAAAAGGGGACAGTGGGACTTAGAGGGGTCAGACTGGGCCTCGGGGATTAGGCTCTAGCAACTGAAGAGCCCCTAATAGGATTTTGGAAAGAACAATCATTTTGAATTATTTTCTTAGTACTTAATAAGGTCTACATTAAGTTTAGGAAGGTTCTAGTTCTCAGATTTTCTAACCCGCTGTGACCTAACTGACTAGCAATACTGTTCCTATTACTATCTGGGTGCTGTATGCAGCCGGTTAATGAGCAGTTGGGGGAAGGCAAATGAGCTACTTGGCAGGACACAGGGCCACCCACCCTCCACTCCTCATTGCCTCAGAATTCAGATGGGTAAATCCTGCCATGGAACAGATAGCAGCAACTGAATGGCTTGAGTTCTCTCCTCAGCATTTACCTTTGATTAACAAAACCATCTTTCCCCAGATGAATCATGTTTTTTAAAAAATGTAGCATAACTTATTTAACCTTCCATGGCTTAGTTTTTTCTTCTATAAAAATAGTATTCTCTGCCTTACAAGACTGATTATTGCAAAGATGAAATGAGTTTGTGCAAAGAATTTAGAACAGTGTATGCCCTGGGATGCCTGTTATACAGTTATTCTAAGATATTGCTTATAAGGCTCTACATGGTCATATGCCTTTTTTTTTTTTCAGGACCAACATTTGAACTCATGACCTTGCACTTGCCAGGCAGGCACTTGTGCCACGAAGCTATCTCCCTGGCCCCAATGTGCCTTTGAAAACAAGGCAACAGACATCTTGAAAGCTAAAACCAAGTGGCTGTTAGAGTCAAATGTCCTTCTTTTGAAAATAACTCAGAAAACCCCCATATCAACATATTTATCATAGGATAATAATAATTAGAAAGACCAATGGCTAGTAGGTCAAGTAAGTAGGGGATCACCTCTCTACTGGACCTACCCCATTAAAAGATAGTAGCAATGCAAATATTTTTAAAGAAAGGAATATTTTTATATAACTGTTCTGTACACTGTGTGGAAGATAGAGGATGCCTCCAGAATGTGTGAGCTGTGGCACAGTGGCTCTTCCTTTTTCTTTTCCCTTTTCTTGGGCAGTTGGGGTGGTGAGACAGTCCTGCTAGTCAGTCCAGGGGAGCCTTGAATTCACTTTGTAGCCTAGGCTGTCCTTAAACTCGCAACTGTTTTGCCTCAGCCTCCCAAGTGCTGGAATTACAGACATAATTGTAATTACCATGCCCACATTCCTTTTCCTTCCCAACTGAAAAGAAGATTGGCAGCAGGCACTAGAGACAGCCAAACAGTGAAAACAGAAGATAAAGAGGATGTGTACTTTTGGGCTGGCCAAATATCTCAGGGGATTAAAGCACCTACAAGCAGGCCCAGATGCAGGGGGGTCCATCTCTGGGCCTGCCGTGCCCCCGGGGGCCGTGCGGAGAGGGCAATTGAGACTGGGTGTGGTGGCACTTCTCCTGAAATCTCAGCTCCTGGGAGGCTGTAAAGTGGTGGATCACTATGAGTTTGATCTAGTAGTAAGACCCTGAACACCCTGTAAAAAATTTTGTAAAAATTACAAAAATAATAACAACAACAACAACAACAAAACAGGAAAAAAGAGATATGTACTTTTGTTTGATCAGGAAGACCTAACTTGACTCTAATTATTGATAACAAATGGCCTGCTTCCAGTTCCTGCCTGGAGTTTGTTGCCTTTAAATCTCTTTCTTGGAGCCTGTTTTGTTCAGAAAAAGGCAACCTCAAAGGAAAGAAGCAATAGCTTTCTTCCGCTTGCTGGGATCCTAATCTTTTTGTTTTTTTGGCCGTACTCACTGCTGTTCTCAATCCAAAGGCAGCATCCTTAATCAGTGGGCGGGGACATGTTGAATCTTGTCAAGGAGAAATAGAGAGCAAAGGTGGTCTCACACAATCACAGTCTCTACTTTTGCTTGCAGACCTTAGGGAAAGACCTGATCACTCCAGAATGCAGAAGAAGACTAACTGAAATGTAACTAAATTAAAGGTGGGGGGCAAAATGTGTTAGAATTAAAATGTCAATGAGAACTGAACACTGTATTTATTCCCCTCTGTTGGAGTAAATGGGAGGAGAATGTGATATTCACTAATGAGAAAAGGATGTGATATCACTAATATCGTGGCAGAAGTGTGACTTAAAACCTTCTTTTGGCTAAATTTCTATGTGAGAGATCATTTTTTATACAGACCAACTAAGACGTTATTTGAGGAAAAGGCTTTTGAAAGTAAGCTCAAACCTTGATTAATAGCCAAAAATATAGTATCATAACTATATTGTCTTATTTTAGAGACCTGAAAAACTATTCAACATTTATCTACCAATAAGTACTTAGATTGTTTTCCCTTCTTCCTTTCAAAACAATCCCAGAAAAGATGCTATAAATGTCCTGTATGTTTCTGGTTACACTCAAGATCTCAAGGCATGAGTGTACCAGTTTTCCCATCTTCCTCACCAAAGACTGAGATGTTCTGGAAACCCATGCATAGGAAAGAGACGCCCCTTCCTTCAAGACATGGCTAAGTGTGTTGGCTGCTGAGGCTGACAGTGTGTACTGAGCTTAGAGGATTAGAAGTGATTCAGTCAGGATGGAGTGAAGTTTTCCCATCAAAAGTCTGGTCCCCTTGAGTCTCTATCCTGGAAGCATACTTGTCCCCCCACCAAAGGAAAGGTATTAATTTATCCATGTATGCCATATATCTATGATCCATATTATGTACTATTGTTAAATATGTACTATTATTTATTATTGTTAAATACATGAAATGACACCTATATATTAATGATGTTGTAATGGCAAGCAGAAATACTGAAAAGACACCCAGGATTTGGAGGTAGATTTATTTTACATGAATGGACACTGATTGGGATCGTGCCCAGAATATCAGACTCCGAAGGCCCAGGGAGGGAAGTATTTATGGAGTCAAAAGAGGAAGTACAGAGGAGCAGTACTTGGCTGTCTTTGACTGCATCATAGTGACCAGCTATGCGTTGATCACCAGCTGTTTCTGAGAGACAGAAGTAACAGGAATTGTAGCAGGAACTGTTACCTAGGCAACTAAGAAACTAAAGTATAATGGCTGCGGGGGGATGGTATTTTCTGTTACAATATTGCCTGTGATTTAGGTATTGTTCTGGGTACTGGAGAGTTAATAGTGAACCTATACAATAAATCTTTTCCCTTGTAGACTTCAGCCTAGTTACAAGATAAGCCAAGATGAACCCTACAGGGAGTGAATTGATGTGTTCACTGGAGAAGTATCAGAGAAGGGGCACATAGTATAATGTGAGTGGAGATTATAGTCTCTAGAAGGTGGCAAGGGAAGGCCTGAAGAAGACATGTGAGAGGACAGCCAAGTAGCCACCAGAGGAGAGGGTGAGGACTCCAGCAGGCTTGTGCCTGGAGTGCTCCGGGAGCAGCATGAGAACAATAGAGAGGGGAAGAGCAGTAGACAAACCTTAGGGATAACCTGGAAGGTAGGGTGGAAACAGCTAGATGTCATTCTGTTTCAGATGTGAGGGAGTAAGAGACCAGCCTAGAGGCCCATGGTGACAAAGCAGAACGTGTCCACAGTGTTGGCTTGTCCTGTTGCTCCCAAAGGGGTATTGCACCTGCATACCGGGAAAGATGCCTGGTGTGCTGTGGATCTGTGCTCCTCACCCAGGAATCCACTGCCCTGGGGTGTCGTCAGGAGCTGCTCGGCTGTCCACAAGACCTGAGCCCTGAGTGGGTGAGGAGCAAGCTGGCCACAAACACCAAAGCAAACTTCTCAGATGAAGTCCAGTAACTATTTTAGAACTTGAACACACTGTGAAGTTCTTTATCGTAAGAATTTTCATTGTCCTGATTTTCTTTTTCCAGCTTTAGCTTTGGAGTACTTCCATTCAGTTGCTATTCCTGACCATCAAAGTAGACAGGCATAGAAATTAACTCAAGCATTCAGTTGTTCCCTCAAGGCTCCAAGGCTCCTTTGTGACTCTAGCTTTTTTTTTGGTCTTTTTGAGCTAGGGTCTCACTATGCAGTTCGGGCTGGCCTTAAACTTGCTTTGTAGCCCAGGCTGGCCTCAAACACAGAAAGATTTTCCTGCTTCAGCTTTCCCAGTGCTGGGATGACAGGCCTGCACCACCACACCTGACAATGACTCTAGCTTTTACACACACACACACATACACACACACACACACACACACACACATACACACATATATATGTGTGTATGTGTGTGTGTGTGTATTTGGTTGTTACAGGGTCTCACTACACAGCTCATACTCATACTGATTCTCCTACTTTCAGCCTCCCTAGCGCTAGGATTACAACCTGTCCTGAGAGTGGGGCTGGCGCAGCCAGTAAATCCTACACTTGCCTGTTGGCCTAAGCACTCACTTTATTCGCACCAAGCTATTTCTAGCCTGGCCTCAACTCTAGCTTTTAAATTGTGGGTTTTTCTTTTTATCAGAGACAACACTGGGCAGTGAGGAGAGTCAATGTGAACTTCTCAGCAGGGCCTGTTTTTTTTTGTCTATTTGTCTGTTACTTTTAAGATCCAAAAAGAAGCAGACCGTAGACTTCCATGGGGATGGAGATCTGTTCGAGGTCTGTTCACGAGCTGCTTTCAGTGTTATGCACAAGAGTGGGGACAGAAGGCCTGTATTTGTTTTCTGTTACTGCTCTATGTGCAAAGTCGGCCACAAACTTGGTGGCTTGTCATATTATTTCTCTTACACTTATGGAGATCAGCAGTATGAAACCAGTGCCACTGGGCCAGAACCAAGGAAGGACTCACCCCCTTCCCTTGTACTATGGCTCGGCTTCTCTTGTAGTAAAACATTCCTCTGCCTCTCTTTATGCCATTTTTGATTACCAATAGAACCCGCCGGAGTAAGTGAGGACAGTCTCCTCATCCTCAGGGTCCTTACAGCAAGTACACCTACAGTCTCCTGCGCCATTTAATAAGGTAACTGAGCTTCGGGGAAATCCGGGCTCTCTCAGGGGCTGTTGTTTCAGCATTCCAGGGGCCTAACCATCTGTTAACTGGGCACAGCTCCGCGGCTCAGGTCGGGAGTTGACTGGTCCTTCGGAAGCCGCCCGAATGAGGGGAGCCTCCCAGCGATATTCAAGCCACCGCCCGCATTTTCTGCCTACCCTTCACCTTCCTAGGATAAGGACCACCTGAGCATTTGAGACCTGCGAGGCGGAGGTATGCAGGTCTGGGTGGCAGGCCGTGCAAGACCAGAATTCAGAGCCTCCGATGCCCAGGATGTCCCGCACCGCGCCTTGTCCCACCGCCCCCTGCCGCGCGGGTCTTGGGCTAGCGGCTGTGCTGAGCGTCTTGCCCTTTCCCGGGGTCGCGCTCACCGTCTACTCGCCGAGACAGCCACGCTGCAATCTTGCACGCGACCAGCAGGGGTCAGCATCGCCCGCGCAAAGGGTGATGGGTCGCGGACATTTCTCTGGTGGAGTGTGGCGCTGCTTCCGTTTCCGACCTTAGGGAACACAGTTGGCTTGGCAGCCAGTAATGCTGCGCGGCAGCCAGGAAGGGAAGCGCTGGCCCGGACGGAACTCTGGCCTCGCCCAGAAAAGCCCCAAAAGGACAGCGGGTCCCTGGGTGCGGTGGAGCCCGCGCAGAGCCTCGGGCCAGAGGTCTTTGTGGACTCAAAGTTCAGAGGACTTCCTGAGAGCAATACATTATTCATTTCCAAGGAGTTTCTCACTGAGAAGCTCTGATTCTTAGCCAGTCTGTCTGATTCCAAAATGAAGAGGTTTTAAGTGCGAGAGCGTCCATCTCCAGAAGGGGGTGGGGGCTGGGGGGTGGGGTGCCGGGGAGGGCATCCTAGGCCTGTGGGAATTTCTTGGCGGTGCATCTGTGGAGCCTTAAAAAGCTTTTCTGCTTAGGTGCAGAATAAACCAGTGATTTAGGCCTCAGCCTAATTGCCTTTTCTTTATTCGTGGCCTGATTCAGGCAGCTGCTCCAGCAGCCTTTGGCCCCATCAGTGCTTGGATATTAAACCCAGAAATGTCAGCTTTAATGAAAAGTGGCTAAGACCTTCCTTCCTTACACAGTGTTATTCCCATGGTTGATTTTTCCAGCCTCAGAGAAGTTCGAGATTAGAGCCAGATCTGGTGTCATAAAAGATCAGTTTTATTTAGATCTGACTTGCTACTTAGTACCTAAGAGGGGAAGGGGAAGAGCGTTGCCCCTTTCTTCTTCTGTTTGCTGGTATGCTCCGTGGGGACTCCAGGCACTCTTACTGCACCAGCTGTTGAGAGAACCTGTTCAGCTAGTGTTTGCAAACGGCTAAGGGTGTTAAAACTCATCTCTTGTCCTGCAAGTCCCAGGAGGGTTTTAGGGCTAGCCGGTGGGTGTGGCCTTGGAGGAGGGCCTGCTGCAGGGCACAGGCTGTGGGACCGGAAACACAGCCAGGCCTGGCTGCCAGAGTAGCCTATAGTGTGTGCTCACGAGGAAGGGTCTCTCGTGCCCCGTTTAGGTCCAGTTCATACGCTGGTCCAGATGGGGCTCGTTCCACCTGTGCATGGCATCGTCTGTTACTGTGAAGTTACTTTACTTCAGTGGGGACCGCTTTCCTCATCAGCAAATTGGGTCCTAATGTAACCTACTGTCGGACATACTGTGAGGATCAAGAAATCATGTGCGTCACACTGCGGAGCCTGGCTCCTGGCTGTCAGCAGTCTGACACTAAGCCAGACAAATGAATTTCTGGATCTTGATGCTAAGGCCAAAGAAAGTAGAAAACACAAATTAATAAGGTGAATCTTCTCCTATTGGTGAAGATCGTATTATTCCTGGATGAAGTGTCCATCTCTGGGGAAACCCAGGGCCAGAGTGCTTTGGGCTTCTTGGACATCACAGCTGTCCCAGTGCTCTCTTGGTCACGTTTGTCCTTTCTGATCAAAAGTGTCCACCTCAGTGCCAACATGCAAACCTTGTGAGTGAGTCAAGGAAAAACTAAACTCCATTTGTTTTTAAGTCAGGTTCTCACCATGTAGTTCAGGTTGGCCTTGTCCTCTATGTAGGCTAGGCTGATCTCCATTTCATGGTGATCTTCCTGCCTCAGCTTCGTGGGTGTTCAGATTACAGACTAACCTCTGGTTTTGAAGTAAGATTCATCTCAGTCTTTAAAGCAGAGTTACAAGACTGGGTGTGGTGACATATGTCTGTAATCCAAGTGCTGGAGAAGCTGAAAACAGGAGAATCACTACGAGTCCTATAGACACTGTACTAAATACATAAAACATAAAATAAGATAAAGCAGAGTTACAATCTATTATGAATGAAGTTACTATGGCCATTTGTGTAGGACCTGGTATGGATGTATATTTTCAGTTTGATAAATACCTAGGAGGGGTGTTTTCTCACTTGTGGAATTTCTGACTGAAAGTTGTAAAATTGTTGAAAATTGCTTCCCTCAAAGGAGAGCTATCAATCAGAGTGACAGCAGGGGGTGTGCCACAGATATCAGGGAGCTAGTGGTTCTGTGAATAACAGGCAGCATATGTGCATGTGTACTAGCTTCTCTTCCACCTTGCCTCCAGGATGCTCCAGCAAACAATTCTTGAGGGCATTTTGTCATAAACTTTGATAGCTGTGGAGAGGCAGGCCTTAGCATGACCCTCTGTAACCCTTTATTGTATGTCACTGAAACCTGCCTCAGTTTGGGTATAAGGGGCTGCTTCTTTGGAATTTTCTTCTGGTGGCATTGTTCAAGTCAAAGTCACACAGAGTTGGGGCTTCCTAACTCATATGGGCCCAGATCCCAGTTGCTTGTTCAGGCAAAGCATGTGTTTTCCTTGTCTCATGTTTCTTGACCAATTTACTTCATGAAGCAACAACATCCTCCTTCAGCTCATTTTCCAGATTGTCACAAGAGACTTTTGTAACAAATTAAACCAGAGTGAATACTTTTCATTACCTCAAACAATGCCAACACTATCTTATATACTACCTTAGTTTGCAAAATAAACTGTACTGCTTAATTTTCAAGTCATCTATGTAAGCTTAACTGGAAGAGAGAAGAGAATGTTCAGAATCTACCCAAATGTCATTGCATACTATTTTAAAATGCTCTCTTGCCATAAACACTTTTGAGTAGTAGACTTTTCTCATGTCTTGAAGAAACAGTTTTCTAAAGTAAGTAAAGCAATGAAGACAAAGCATAAAGGGAGGGGGACAAAAAAAGGAGGGGGGCTGGGACTCATGCCCAGAAGGATGAATTACTCAATAGTGCCTCATCTTCTACAATACAATGTTGACAGTTCCCGGTAATTAAGCAGCCAAGTACTATTTACTGTGGTTGCAGGAAGAGCATCTATCAGCCTTACCGTGATCCTATTTAATCTTTACAACAAACCTATGGGAAGAAATAATTGTTGTGGATACTTTGTAGATGATGAAATCGGGGATCCCTGCATAGAATATTTTCCCATCCCTTTGCTGCAATTTGTTGTTTCAGCTATGCTGATTACAGGAGCAAAATGCCTCCAGTGTGGCTCTGAATTTGATCTGTCTTTTAAGCTAGCATTTTTTTCTCTCTCTTTTTCTGCCACAACTCTCCATATTTTGTCATAAATATCCTAGGACCATTAGTTTCTCTTATTCACAAATCCCTCATGCCTTTTATAGATTAAACATTTCCTTACTATATCTCCTATTCTGGAAGCTGGTTACCAAGCCTGGGAATCCTGTCGAATAGACCATTTCTTTCTTTCTTTCTTTCTTTCTTTCTTTCTTTCTTTCTTTCTTTCTTTCTTTCTTTCTTTCTATGAGCAGAATACATTTATTGGGGTAAAGAAAGCTTCTATCTGTGAGAGGGACAGAAGGCAAGCCTGAGCAGGTTGTCCCCAGAATTGACCATTGCTATCATCTTTCCTCCACTATACTCCTGAGGAGTACTGGAAGTCCCACCTGATGGACCTAAGAATAAATATTTTAGTCCTGAAGGTTGCATGTTTTCCCAATATTACTCCATCAAACAGTATTTTCCTCGTCTACCCTTCAGCCTTGTTGATTTCAGGTGGTACTACTAACTGTCAAAACTTAGTGTCGCCTCCCCAAACTTCTTTTCCTGTCAAAGAGTCCCTTAAATCCAGGAGGGAAATAATATCTTCTAGCTTCCTTCATCACTCCTTCCTCCTGGAACACCTCCATCAAGGTGTCCAGTTGTTTCTTGTCTTTGGTGGGATAAACATGGGATCCCAAAGGAACTTGTTTTTCTCTCATGTCATGCTTCCATCGTGACTGCAAACTGTGTACACAACTATTGTGACCTTGTATGTCCTTCTGGAAGAAATTATTTTCCCACTTACCAAAATAATAGTTCCATCCAACTCTGTTTTATAAGGTGGAATATTACTCATTTTGAAACTCATTAAACATCATTCCCTATTTCTAGTATGTATGGTTATTTTTGAGGTTCTTTTAGTTGCCTCCAATATTGATTTGTGAATAGTTTAGCACTGCTGGAACATGTTTTATGTCATGGCTTGGAGTTTTTGCAAGAGGAACAATATGATATAGGACACATTTTATAATATTAGTTTATAAGAAATCACTCAAGAATCATATACAACAAGTGTAGGAAATCTATCCACACAGTAAATGCTAAAGACTCCAGCTGAGGGCCTGGTTCCTAATCTCTTGCACGAGTCCAGATGAAAACCTGGAGCTCAGAACAGTGCCTCCCACCAGTCCAACTGGAGGCTTAGCAGCCCCACTGCATGAATCTGCGCTAGAAAGATCCAAAGGTCAGTGGTGGAAGCTAGAAAGTCTATGCCAGTGGGAAAAAAGATCCGTGATAGCAGGCTGAAGGATCTGAACTGGAGCTGGGAAGCAACGCTCAAAGTAAATACCAGAGCTTCCCCAAAGGTACCACAGACATCCTTAGCATCAGTGAAGGCCCAAAGCTCCTCCAGCGATGAGGGAAGCCAAATTCCCATCAGGAAAGACAACATGACAAGCTTCTCCATGAGGCTGAGCAGTGTACCATCTTCCCCTCCAGAGCCAGGAAGCGATGCTCAAGATGAGGACCAGAGCCCCTCCAAAGTTCATCAGGAAAGCCAGCCTGACAAGGTCCTCCAGCAGAACAGCCCAAGAGAACTTCCAACAGCTTCTCCAAACAGTATCCCTAACAGCGTTCTTGCAGCTTCTCCTGTTCTGTCTTTATGCTGCTGGCAACAACCCTCAGGTGGGCCTCCCATACTCAGAACCATGCTGATTTAATTCAGCTGGGTGTGATAAGTTGACCACCAGTTAGAAATCCACTACATTGTATATTATTTTACAGAATGATTAATAAACTAGCAATCAGTAAAATTTTAAATTGGTGATTCATCTAAAGCAAGAAGCTGTATATTATATCTATACCTTTTGAACTGAATGACTAGCTCTGTCACATTCAACTCTAGCTTTTAATTTGATGAATACCTGTTATGTGCCTGGTGCCCTAGGGAGCAAAGCTAGGAAAGGACCTAACTGAGTGAAGGAGATAGGTGCTAAAATGACTAAGCAGGTCATGGAGGAGGAAGGAACACCTGAAAGATAAGTTTTTTGTTGGCCGAGAATGGGTAGCTGACTCAAACACAGAGAGACAAATTGAGGTGAGACAGGTTTCTACAGGCAGACTGAGTCCAGGAGTGGCCACCCAGCCTCCTCAGTTCCAGCTTGGTCCCTTCACTTATTCATTTCCTGGATATGGGAGAACACAATGTGTTTCCAGGACTCAGGGCCTCAACTCTGCTCTCTGGTGTAGAAATATGCTTAAGTGAAATTTGGTCCCACTGGGATTCGAGCTGACTAGGCTAAGCCAAGGGAAGGGAGATGAGGTGAATGGGGTGTCAGGCAACTAGTTATGCCATCATGGGGAATCTCATACCTCTGGTCCCCTCCCCACCCCCACTGCTGTAGCTGGTTGTACTGGTCCCCTATAAGTCAGTGTCCTTCCTCACCATGTCTGCCTGGCCAGTGAGGGTAGCTAAGCTTTTTCTCCTAGTCCACCACACACTAACAGGCAGGGGTTTCTAGAAAATTCTCTCCTCTCCTTTACTTGGTTCAAGGAATCTGGGTTTTGCTGTTGTTGTAGTGGCTTGGTTTGGTTTGGATCGGTTTGGCTTGGTTTGGTTGGCTGGTTGGTTGTTTTCTTCCTAGGAAAGCTGTAAGAGTCTCTAGAGATGACCAATCTGTCAAAGTGTGACCTAGGACAAGGAACAGTCCAGAATCATCTGCAGGCATTTGTTAGTAAGGCCTTTGTGAGCTTCATTCCAGACCCATTGAACCCAACTTCTGAGGAGGGCCTGGAACCACCATCTCAGTAGCTGTCCAGGTGATTCAGACTGAAAAACTCTGAGCCAGCCTCACACACTCATTTTGCAACCAGTGAGGGGCCTGGGGTCTGCCAGGTAAAGGGCTGTGTCTGGACATTGCCTATAATGACTGAGCCAGGAGGGGAGGAAAAACTACAACTCCCAGTCACATGTGATCACTTCACTCAGTGCTGCTGTTGTTTGATTCTTCTTTCCTCTGATGATGGACACATGGGGTGTCTGGGCTGCTGGTCATCACTCTGGAATTCCTGTTGGTGGGCTGATAGTGCTGTAGAATCTATTTCTCTATGATCCAAGTTGAAAC
Organism: Capromys pilorides; assembly: GCA_004027915.1. Taxonomy (NCBI): domain Eukaryota; kingdom Metazoa; phylum Chordata; class Mammalia; order Rodentia; family Capromyidae; genus Capromys; species Capromys pilorides. Next base: position 22,478 of record PVKN010003594.1, read on the forward strand.
TTGAAATCTGTAATTGGCCATTGGAGGCTACTCCTTCATGTTTCATCCTGTGGCTCCCTGAAGAACAGTCTTTGCCTCCATCCAGCCTCAAGTCCTCCCTCAGGTCCAGCTACCTGCTCTGTGTGCATCACCACAAACCCCCACACTGAGCTGGAGTCACCCGATCTCCTTCTGCTGCCATGGGGCCTGAAGCCACTTGCCTTCTCCTGCATCAAAGAATGAGCAAAGGTAAATAAAGATCACCTGAGCATGGGAAGAGTCAAAGAAATTTGCGTCACAGAACCTGAGTTCCCACAGTGTGGCTTTGAGCAGCCACTGATCCTCTCTGGCAGGTGCACAATGTCAACTTGCATTTTGTCCCTTTAGTTTCTCATTCTACCTTGGTCAACTCTACTCATGCATCTTGTGGAAGACATTTATCAAAAGAAAATCAACCCTCAGAGCCAACCCCTCTTCACCAGGTCAAGGAGGTCTCTGTTTCTGCTCACAAGTTTTATTCCCAGTAGCTGACACAATGCTGTCACATAGAAAGTGCTCAACAAATACTTGTTGAATTATGGATAAACATTAATTTAGAGGAACAAATTAATGACCCGAATAATCAGGGGATGCACTTCCTGCTAATGAGTTCCTAGTAAATTTTTTCAAAACCCCCTAATTTGCACAGGAGGATGTGTTTATAATCATTGCCCAAGAACCTGATCTTTGTCTCTTTGCCTAAAAATAATTGACTACATAAAATGGCCAGTTCTCCCTCTCCCATCTTTTCTCTTGAACTTTCTTTAGCACCCCCTCCCACCCCCCACAATTTATTAGTGTACTGGCACGTGCCCCACAAAAGGGTGTCTATCCCACCCTTCTCACCTTGTTCACAGACTTGGGAATGCAAGCAAACACACCGTGCCTACCTACCTCTTGTCTTATGGCCCTGTGGGTTTGAAGAAAAGAAAGACACAGGGCATTCTTTTGGTTCTGTCTGTTCCTCTTAACCCACAAGACTTCTTTTTAAAAATGTTTTAAGAAGTCTTTTGTTTATTTGGTACAGGGTCTTGCTATTTAGCTGAGACTCACAGAGATCCTCCTGTCTCAGCCTGCCCAGCCCTGGGATTATAGGCATGTGCCACCATGCCTGGTTTCAGTGGCTGGCTTGGCAAGGCCTCATGGCACGCATTATAGGGGATGGAACTTGGGTCTTTGTGCTTGCCAAACAGGTGCCTAGACCACTGAGCTACCCCCCTGGCCTGCACAAGACTTCTTTAACCTTCTTAGCTACCAGAAAATCGGCAAGCACAATGGGAGCACTAGGCCAGTCTCAGGAGCTGAGGCAGGAGAGGCCCAACATGACAGACTGGAGAGCCATCTTCAGCTGGAGAGAGACAGGTAGGCAGAAAGAAGCACCAATATGAGGAAGTTATCATGAAACCTAAGCGGTCCCTGCCTGTCAGAAAGGCCTCCATGAGGAAAGGCCCCCTCTGGCTTGCAGGGCTCACTTGTCATTGATAAAGGGCAAAGGATATAGATGAAGAACAATCTTTTAAAGTTTTCTAGGAGTTTGGAATGTAAACCTCCCCACCTGAGGGAGAGAATGCCAATAGGGTGGCATCTTGGAGGGCAGCGGCAAGGAAGGAGGGCTCTCTGGTTGGTGTCCTGTGTGAGGCAGTGAAGACCATGGAACCTCCTCTGGGGCTCCAGGAAGCTGAGCACCCTGAGTGGGAATTCCAGCTGAGCTGCAAGTGCTTCTGGTTCCAGATGTTGCAAGGGTCCATAGGGGTGGAGTGTGTTGGGAAGCAGTCCAGGAATGAGAAGTGTCTGCTGGGAAGTGAAGGTACGTGCACTGTGTATGTTCCTCCTGTGCCTGAAGAGAATGGAGCCCAGGCCTGGATCCTCACTTAGAAAATGAGGCCTACATTCAAGGTCACGGTAGGGGTGACAGGGATGGCCCTATCTGGAGCTTCCTGACGTACCTGAGAATGCAGCACCCTGCCCTCCTTGACCTGGAAGACGTGGCCCTGAGCCTGGGAAGCATCCTACTTGAAGGTTCTCCATTTAGGACGGAATGGATATATGGAAGACCTGTGGTTAGGACCTGGCGGGCCTTCTGCCATGCAGCTGTGCTAATCATCCCTGCTACTCCAGCTCCACAGATCACCTCCTCTCTGAGAGGAAAGGTGACAGCAGATGGCAAAGGCTGTGGGATCCTCCTGTGACTTGCTATGTTGGTGGAAGGAGTGGGTGGCTCAGCTGCTCTGCTGCCTGTGGGCCCGTGAAGAATATCTAGCTGAATGTTCTCAGTTCTGGTGCATGTTAGAGTCACCTGGGGACTATTTGCCAAAATACCAATGTTAAGCCCAGTGTTGCATTTTAATAGATTCCAAGTGAAATTCAGGCATAGGTTCAGGGTATCATTAGGGATGTACTTTATTTACTCTTATTCTGAAAAACAGAGCAAGTGGAATAACCTGCCTCCCTTACCTAACATCCACTGCGATATTTTTCAGTCCATGCCAGTCCTGTTTCAGCGCTTCCTCTACTGGCTGCTCTCTTGCCTGTCATCTGGGTTACTCTGAAGCCATTTCAGGTGTCACAAGGGCAGGACTGCAGCCGGAAGCATTCCCAGGTGGTTCTCATATAAGACAGAGTTGAGATCTACAGATCTAATCATTGGGAAAAGGTCTTGCTGAAGCCTCATGAAAAAGTCCCTTGTTACCTGGGAACATGCGAGGCATCAGGAGTCTCCTCAACAAAACAACTTTGGGAAGGGCTCAGGGGAGGAGCCAAGGCACCCCAGAGGCAGCCTACGCCTCTGCCTGGGGTGTCAACAAAGGTTTCTTTTCTTCTCCTAGGCTCACTTTGTTCTGCCTAGTCTTATTGCAAGGCTGCCCAGTGCCAGCCTTCTTTGGATCATCTGAACTCTCAGGTCCTTTGGTTGGAATTCAACAATTCTGCTTTGTGGCTACAGGGCGGTGAGGATGTGATGACTCAGAGTGGCTGAGCCAGGGTTTCTGGCTCCTGGGCTCCTCTGCGAGCTGGAGGAAGGGTGGCCAAGCATTCACAGGGTCACATACTTAGGGTCACCAGGCGGCAGGCCCCAGGTGACGGCTAAGCTCCCACAGGGGCCTGCAGATAACCATGCTTGCCCACTGCAGGGCTTTCTTCTGCTGTGTCTTCCTTTTTCCTTTTCCAGTTGGGGAAGGGATGATAATTATGCAACCAGTTGTTTGTTGACTTGAAACCTCCTTCACAGGAACTGAATCTTTAGTGCCTAAAGCAGGCTGCTCTGCTGGGGCTGGTTCAGAAGCTGAGGTTGGGGACTAGTAACCGTGGCCCAGAGCTGGGAGAGGATCTGGACCTGGTGAAGCATCCTCAAGTGGGCAAAGCCTGGAGTGCTTTCCTTCCTGCCTTTAGGAAAGTTCCCTGCCAGTGTGGCCTCCTCCTGGCGCTCTTCCACGTGATCCACAGAGTCAGCCAGCACCCTTTTCCTTGGCTCTTGAAGAGGCCATGGTTGGAGCCAGAGGTCAGTGTGGAGAAAGGGTCTCATATGTGTCCTGTTCTCAGGGCTGGGGCAGGGAGAGTATGCTGACATCCCCCTCAACTAGCCTTCCCTGTTAGGGTTTCAGTGGGGGACTGGGGGGGCCCCCAAAAGGAAGGCTTAGGTTCTCCATCTTCATGTGAGATTTAGTCTGAAGTCCAAGGGACAGTCACGTTTGTTATCTTTGAAAAATCAGGGTGGTCTTTGTGAGAAGTCAGAGTCTGATGCCATAGAAGCAGTCATCTCCTGGTGCCATCCTGCAGCCAGTCTACTGGCTGTGACAAGTCACATTGGGTTGCTCATCCTGCTCCTCTCCTAGCCCCTGAGAAAGTTCACTTCTGCTTTGGCACTGCCCAGACCTCCTGCCTCAGTGCCATGCCTCTCCTCTTATACTCTGGCCTCTAGGGGAAAGGTCACTTCTGAGGCTAGGGAGCAGCTCCCTCCTCTAGGAAGACTGATTGCTTGCTTTGGAGCTCGTGGTCACAGCTCCTCTGGGAAGGAAGATACCCTTGTCTCTGAGTGCTTCCTACTCTGTTTCTTCACCCCTAGGAGTTTAGGTTCTGACTCCAAATGTAAAATCTCACTGTTCACAGAGTCCTTGGCTTCTACTTGCTCTTCACCCACCCTGTACAACTCTGGTAAGGCTGCCCATACCTCTGGCTGCATTTTGGCCCACACTGGCCTATGGCCTATAAGGAATGCAGAGTCCTACATGTACGTTTTCAAGGGCCCAGCTGCCTTGGTCGCAGGACACAGGCCAGAGTCCCATGTACATGGAGCCCTTGGCAGCTTCACCATTGACAGTCTAGCACCAGGGCTTGGAGCTCCCTGGGCAGGGCTCTTCTCTCCTGTTTTGTTCTTCTGACAGGACCACAGTCCCTCACAAGGAGGTGCTGAGGAGGATGGGGTAAAAGCCAGTTTTTTGTTTTTTATTTTTCTTTAAGTTCCTATTTCCCAAATAGCTCATTGGAAAAAAAAAAAAAAAAAAAAAAAAATGGGTCCTGGGTGATTTCATTCTCACTGAGCAAAATCACAACCCAGAACTCTATTTCTTACTTGGGCCTGTCCTGAGAGCCTATGCAACACATACACATGAAAGTTATCTTAAACAATGAGATGCATGTCCCCTCCTGGTGCAGAAAGCTGCTTCTTTTCCAGAGAAGGCCACACCAAAGGAAAGTGAGTGCAAGGCCAGAGTAACAGGGAAGGAAGGCGTGGGTCTGGACTGTGGGGTCCAGGTATAACATCCCTCTGACCTTGGGCACTGTGCTGTAGGGTGCTGAAAGAACCCCAAGAGCAATCAGCCAGTCGTCAGTCATTAGTAGGCACTTATGAAAGCCCTGAGCCTGGGAAAGCTGGTGTCCTGGCCTCTTCCTGAGACGCTGGAGACCAGGTGGGAGCAGGACACCAACACAAGTTGTAGTTAGAGTCCCTAAGGGCCATCCTCTATGACCTTGGATGGTGCTCTGACCTTCCCCATGGCCCTGTTAACTCATCTGCAAATCAAGGACAATGTTAATGAAAGCCAAAGCTGGACTAACCAGATGAATTTTTGAGGATTCTTTTGTTTCTAAGATAGGTGGCTCTGTGCTAGGTAGTTGTTTGATCTTGTTCAAAGGCTTATAGCCTGGAGCGGTCAGACAGGGCTTCCTAGAAGTTCCAGGTATGTAGGGCTTGTCTCTGTAGTTCCATCTCTGGTCTATTCCTGGAATTCAGCAGATACTCAATACATTCTTTTAAGGAATAGCTAGGCCAGAGGGAGGAGCTTGGGCAGGGTGAAGGCTACTAGGATCTGTCAGGCTCCCGGAGGAAAGGAGGGCTAGACTGTGGCCTGAGGGGTGGCTGGGGGTGGGTTGCCCTGCTGTCCACTGCCATATAGTGAAGCATTTAAGGACTGGACTCTCTTCCAACGATTGCTGGCTGCAGTCAGTTCAAAGCACTTCCTCCCATCTAGCAGAGGGACACTTAGCCTCATTAACACGACCTATCTGTATTAGGACACTAATACAGCATGCTGGCTGGTCTTGGGGAAGAGCCCGAAGCCCTAGAAGCAGCAACAACGAAACACAGCTTCTGTGGGCTTTAACCTTGACAGCAGGTACTCCAAAGTGTGGGTGAGAATACAGACATTTTGTTCAGGGAAGTGGGAGGAATTTAGAGTTCTTTGTGGAAAATAGGGTAGGTTAGCTCTTATTACTCATGCAGTCTTTTCAAAGATAACACAGACTTGATACTAGCATTTTCCAACAAAGGCTAACAAAATGTTAGAGAGACCAAAGAGATGCCACAAACAGCTCCCTCTCCAGACAGTGAAGAGGAGCTGTGTAGACCCACAGACAGCAGAGCCTGGGGCTCTCCCTGCAGCCTAGGGTGACAGCCCCTTCATGCTCCTTGTCTGTTTCATTATTGTAGACTCTTGGCTTAGCATTTTAGGGCACTACTGATGCAATAAAACCAAGGACAGGAAGGATATCTATTTGTTGGCTCTGGCTGGTGTGTCTCCAACTGTCTGCCTCCAAAATAAAGCTTTTGGGCTTGCTCCAAACCTCATGGAGTGGCTGGGCCCAAAGTTCTGCTTCTTGCCATTCTGCTCTCCTGATTTAACAGACTTCAAGGTTTAAGCTCAAAGGGGTCCCTTTAGTATTATTTCTGGCCTCATGGACACTACACAGTGAGACTTTTGGTTCTCCTACTTTCAGATGTGTCACTCTACCGGTGCTCAGAACTATATTAGCTACAGTTGGCCAGTAAAGAAAATGGACCCGGCATGCCTCAACAAGTGCCAGTTAGTCTCGAGAGATCAAAACAATTAGACAGACTGTAACAGGGCAGCCGTTAGTCAAATTTTGCAGCTCAGTCCTGGCCAGATTCTGTAGGGGACACAGTATAGTACAGAAGGAAACCAGGAGTGGCTAAGCTGAGAGGGTCCTAGGCCAGAACTGCTTCCAGCAAAACCCACCAAACTCGGAGAGGGAAAACTTCAGACTGCAAGACTCACATAAACCCAGTGGTTTCTCACCTAGAGGCAGTCATGAATTCTTCCTCCCCATTAAAATAATATTAAATAACAAGAGTCAACATTATTATGTGTCAGGCACTAACGGTTTTAATAGAAGTAGTCTCTTGATTTTCTGCATAACCCAGGGAAGTAGATACTGTATTGTCCCCACCTCCTGGATGAGAAAACTAAGATACTAGCAGAATCTACCCATGGAGTCCGAGCCCAGGTTCCTGAGTGTGTGCTCAGCTGCTCCCTGCAGAGTCAAGCTGGGGATCTGGCCAGGACTTGGCAACTAAAACATGGTAGGGGTTGCAGAAGGGATGACAGCCCTGATGTTCTAGATGGATGGCCCCATCACAGTGGAGATGGCAGTCATTCAGAGAACTCACAACCCAGGCCTCCTGGCAGCAGAGTCATGTGACCCCTGTTCTATGCCTGTAATTCCAGCTGCTGGTAGAGAATCCAGGAATTCAGCAGAGAACTACAGCTTCCCTAGGCCTTTTGCTGACTCACTGTCTGAGCTACCTCTTTCTATTGATTATATTTCACTTTGAGCAGGTGGGCAGGCCATGGCTGTTCCGGTTTTCAGACAGGCCCAAGAAGACAAAGGTGGAGAATATAGATGGAGGATACATTAGCGGAGGAAGTGTTGCTAGAACTACTTACTGGTAACTTCCAAGAGGGATCACAGAGGAATACTGGACAATACAATGGACTCTGCTGGCTTTCCAAACTTCTAGAAGAGAAGAAGGGTAAGCTTAAGCTCTAACCGACATTACAGAAATGAAAAGCAAAGGGCTGACCAGATAGCTCCGCAGTCTAAAGCTCGCAGGGACCGAGATTCAATCCCATGCGTGCCATGCTGGTCCCTCCACCGGGGTGCGCTGAGACGTTGATTGAGACTGGGCGTGGTGGCCCACGCCTGTAATCCCAGCAGTTGGGAGGCTGAAAACAGGCTCACTACGAGTCCGATCTGTGTAGTGAGACCCTGTAGACCCTGTACTAAATAAGAAGAGAGAGAGAGAGAGAGAGAGAGAGAGAGAGAGAGAGAGAGAGAGAGAGAGAGAGAAATGAGAAGCAAAAAGCCCTGAGCAGGAGTCTCCCAGACAGGAGGTGGGGAGGACTTTGGTACACCCACAATGCTGTGCAGAGACCTGGTTAGTCATGCTGAGGATGGGCAAGAGACCAGTGTGGTGGGGTCGAGAGGACTTCACATTCAGCTTGAGAGCTGTTGTGTTCACATCTTCATTTTATTTTCTCCATATAAAACTGAAGCAAAAAACAAACAAAAAAAAAAATCCAGATTTTCCTCTGAAAATACAAAACTTCCAAAATAGTCATTTTTTTAGTCCGGCTCCTTTGATAGAATTATGTGCGGAGGGATATTTAAATGAGCTCTATATCTGGTGAGAACAGCGTTTGCAGCCGCAGTATCCTGCGTCCACAGGCTTGGAGCCCGGCTTCCAAACCCCAGCCCACGCCTTGCTCTCCTGCCCACACTGAAGCTGCTGCTTTCCCCAGAACAAATAATACGATGTCTTTCTCCAGGCCATGATGGCATGATAACATTCCTACATAAAATATCAGAAGTGAGGAGCCGAATTAAACAGGAAGTGGATAATGACCATCTACTGTCTGGGACAAACAGGAGTAAGACCAGTCCCCACCTGTAAGAGGCTTGGAGGTCCTGGGGGAAAACCATAATAAGGTCAGCACAGGATTCTTGGGTGCCGGCAGGACAACAGACTTGCCCTGTTTTAGCACTGCAAGTCCCACATCAGGAATACTCTCCCAAACCCACACTCTCAGTTCTAATCAAATTGGGTCAACCTTGTTCACCCTAGCTGGGGGCTCTGACTGTGGAATCTCTGTTCTCATTTCATTCCTCACCTCTATTCAGCTCCCCTGAACAGGCTTTTGCAACAAGTTAGTGTTTAACATAAAATAATAGTGATTGACAATGCAACGAGGGGCTGGGGAGATAGGTCAGTAGAATAAAGTGCTTGCCTGATAAGCACAAGGGCCTGAGTTCAGTCCCCAGTTCTGAAAAAAAGAAAAAAGAAAGAAAGAAAGAAAAAGAATGAAAGAAAAGAAAAGCTTTTGGGGCTGGGGAGATAGCTCCGTGCCTGCCTGGCAAGTGAAAGGTCATGAGTTCTAACCCCAATCCGGAGTAAAAAATAAAATAAAATAACACCCATCGGGCTACTCTGTGACCGAGTTTTGGGGCTGGGAAGATAGCTCAGTGGAATAAGTGTTTGCCTGGCAAGCACAAGGTCTTGAGTTTGATTCCTGGTACCACCAAAAAAAAAAAAAAAAAAAAAAAAAAAAGGAACAGTAGTGACCATTGCTCTTTCCACCCTGGCTGCTCATTAGAATTATTTGGGAAGTTTTGCAAAAAGATCAGGTGTCTAGAGCCCGCTCAGACCAGTTAAGTCAGGGCTTCTCCAGGTGTTGTCGGTATACCACCAGGGGCAGAACCATGCTGGGCTTTAGGATGTGGCCACACAAGCAGGACGGGAGCTGTCCTGCTTGGGCTTTCTTGGAGTAATTCCATCTTGGAGCTAGATGAAAGCTGCACACATGTGGCTGGGGGTGGGGTCAGACCCCACAGCACTGAGCAGTTGCTTGTTGGGGAACAGGCTTCTGCGTAATGCTGCAAACTGAAGTGTGTCTCAAGGAACACTTTGGTGGGAAGCAGAGTGGCAGGAGAGGCATGCCCACACAGCAGCCCAGCGCATCTTGCCAAAGGGTCAGCCAGGTGCAGGTGTCCTTTTCAACAGGTCTGGGAACCTGTGAGGGTCTCTGCCCATCCATTTCCAGCCTCCTGGCCTTGCTTCAACAAGTCACGCCTGAGCTATTTTCTAGGCTGCCTCTCCCTGGAGGTCCTGGGTTTCCCATTTGTCACCTCCGTGAGAGAAATTAACAGTTTTGCCAGGCCCCATATAAACAGGAAGGCAAGCTGTTAACGAGAGCCTCCTGCCCTGCTGCCAAGTCCAGAGCTCCATTTCCTTCCTCGGAGCCTGTCAATTGTGAGCAAGAGAAAAGCAACGAATGGCGCTCTGTGGGCGCTGGCTCCCTTGCAGCCACTTGAATGTTAGTGTTGGGGCTCACTGACAGCTGGGCTCTGCAGCTGGCTGGCTTTGTCTGTAGTTTTGAGAGACAGTCAGGGACGGCCACTGATTAAACCAGGAACAAGGCAAAACTACAGTCATGGCTGTGCGTACCAATGCTGCCCAATGCAGAGAACAATTAATTGCTATGTTGTGTAATGCGTGGTTGGGGGCAGGGAGGCAGCTGGAAAATGTAAGAAGGTGCAGGGAAATGTCAAGCAAGTGCTGTGCTCGCGAGGAGGTGTTTGTGTGCTCAGGATCTCCCACAGGTGGCACAGGCCTAGTTACCTGGTGCCCTCTGCAGCTCACCTGGTTAGGTGACCTGGCAGGCGGATGAGCTGCAAAATGGGTGTGCGCTTTGCCAACTAGACAGGGCTTCTCAGGCTTTGGGCTAAGAGGTTTATCCACTTACTTGAATATATGATGCAAAGAAGTGCTCTTTCCTCTGTGTCATGATGTGAAAAGGGCCGTCTCCCTGAGGATTTGCTAGGAGTCCTATCTAGGCATCATGCAAGCCAGACTCTGCTTTGATGTCCTGTAAGTTTTCAACCTAACTCTCACCCAAGAACCAAAGAGGGAAGGTAGTGTAGGGGTCTCAGCCCACTACTGCCATCACTACCACTAGTTAGAGAAATTTGCTCGGTTTTCAGTGATGCAAACTCAGAACAGTTTCTGCAGAGACAGCTGCGTGTGTGTGTGTGTGTGTGTGTGTGTGTGTGTGTGTGTGTTTAAACCAGAAATGCTAAACACATCTATATAATAAAGGTAAAAAAAAAAAGAGAAAGAATGACATTCAAAGGAATGGGGGGTAACTGTGGGGATTTAGGGAGTGCCCTTTGACATATCTTTGTAAACGATGAAGGACTTCTTTAATGATGCCTCTATTATTTCCTGGACTATACTTGGGATTTCCTGTGATGACTAAACTTCTTAGGATCCTGAGATTTGCTGATGTTAGTTAAAAACATTACCTATCCTGGTACCCTCTTTAAAAACTGAGCCCCAGACAAGTGACTGTGTAAAGGTTGGTTATCTGGGGGAGATTCCAGGGAGCAGAAGTGAGGGGCTGAGAAGAGAAGGAGAAGGAAGGACAGTTGATATACAGTATGTGATAGAGGTCTTTACTGAACTACTGGAGCTCAGAGCCTTTCAAAGAGCATGTAAACCTCTTAGGGTTGTCTACCTGATAACCTCAGCCCAAAAGGCATTCAGTCATTGGCCCCCACCACACATAGTTGGAAGACTGCACAAACATGAGAGCTAATTGGACTCCCCCTAACATCCCCAGCATTGCAGAAAGCCCCAAGCAGCAATCATAAAGGGTATGGGCTTGTTCCTGAGGGATGAGCTGTGAGGGTGAGGCCAGCACAGGCTGCAGTTAAGAGTCAGAGGCAAGGTCCAGAGTAAGGAGGGAGGACAGCAGAGAAGTCTGACCTACTGTCAGCCAGAATTCAAACCTGGCTGCTGCGTTAACCCATGAAATGGCCGAGGTATGAAGACAGGAAGTGTACTGCCTCAGGCCAAGCTGTGGCAGAGGGAAGTATAGGGCCTCCTACCTTCCTTTATGTGCTTTTTCTTACCCTCACCCCCTGGCTCCTCCAGGCCCCCAACTCTCTCCACATTACACTGCTCCCTCTCCAGGGTCCTAGACTACCCCACTCCATTTGCCCACCAACTGCCACTAAACTTCCTAATCCTTATTGGGAGGATCTCTACTTGCTATATTACTCAGCAATAAGTTGGTTAAACTGTCTCATATGGCAGTAACTTGGGTTCCAAATAAATTTCAACAGAATTTCAAGTGGTCAGACCCAGAGCAGAAAGATCTGTAGACAGAGCTGGGAGGAGGATCTGAGACAATAGGTTTCTCCATGTTGAGGGATGCCTTGATGGACATCCAAACTGAACTCAAGTAACAGGATGAGAGTATTTCCTTTCTTAGCTGGTGTTGCCTGTTTTGAGTTCCCTTCAGCTGGGAGAAGAGAGCAACATGGACTGCTGGTTGGCTTCCTGTGTGGAAAGGGCAGGAATGAGGAAGTTCAGTGAACACAGTCCCAGGAAGCTGCCCTAGGGACCTATCCAAGTCTCCAAGTGCAGAAAGGCACATAGCAAGGAATTCCCATCCCTCACATCACTCCTTGAACTGAAACAGATCTTAACTGGACTGAAATGGGCTCTCTTTGATTTAAGCACTTGACCATCCCACCTCCCACCCCAAGTATCTTCTGATCTCTTATTATAGGTTTTGCTCCTGACCCTGGGCAAGTGTGAGCCAGAACTGGATCAACAATAAAAAGTGCTGGCCCCATTTGTTTCCTTTATAATGTCTCTTGGAGGAGTGTTAAAATGTGGTTAGTTCTGTGATGAGCTTTTGATTTTTAAAAAATTTTCTTGCTTTACTTAGGAAAAAAAAATATTTTGAAGATAACCTTAATTGTGAGCTAGAATTTTATTCTAACTTGAGCTTCTCTTAAAACAATTGTCAAAAGGTCTTAACCAAAAGGAAGCTTAAAAAGAAAACTGAAGGAAGTTTAAAAAAGGTGGGTTCTGAGAGTAGGACCATTTCAAATTAGAGTGAAGTGGGTGTGTGTTTATGTGTGAGGGAGACAGGCAGACAGACAGGAAATGGAGTTTTCCCAGCTGGGGCTGGCCGAGGAGTCTCTGTGAGGCTGTCATCTTTGTATAATGCTGGAGTTTGAAGGCCTCAGAGAAAATAGTTGGAAAGACATGCAGAGTAGAGAACAAAATCAAGCTAGAACCCACAAGCATGAAGCAGAATCTGAGAAGAGGGACAAAAACCAGTATCGGCTCCCAATTCCCGCTGCCTTTGACTTGAACGCACTTCGGGAAAAGCTGACACCTCCCCACCCCCACCCCTGCAAAGAAACTAAACCCACATCTGGCTGGGAAGTTGGAGAAACTGAAAAAGAATCAGGGGGTCAGTGGGTAGAATTGTCATAGGTTTGCCTATGTCCCACGACAAGGTGTACCAGCAGAGAAGTGACTTCCTTGGTAAGCTGAAAAATAGCTGCTACTTCACATCCACGTTCTGAATCTTACACAGAAGACCAACCAGAAACGCACAAGAGGAGGAATTCTGGGAAATGTAGTTCAGCCTAGCTAAATGGATACATTTCAAAGCCACCAAGTCTTGAGCAAAATTACTGTTTGGCAAAATATGACTTATCATCATTGGAGTAATATACCAGGTATGTTAGTAAGTTGTTTAGTCTCACAATAGTTTTATGAGAAAAGCATTATATCCTCATTTTACAGGTGAGGAAACCAAGCCTGAGAAGCTGCAATGAGTATCTTGTTACACACCATCCAACAGTCAACATCTCTCCTGTGGGGAACTCATTCATTGCATTTGAATTAAACAGCTTTCTCTTAATTAAAGGAACAAATGTGTACCTAGGTCAGTTAGGGCACATGATTCTCTTGGACAAAATGACTGGTTCATAAATAGTCACTGAGTCACTCAAAAATTGTACCACCGAAAAACTTCCAGGAACTTTTCTATCAAGGCACATGTGATTTTTATCAACGTTGGCTGTTGGATGGTGCGTAACAACATACTCATTGCAGCTTCTCAGGCTTGGTTTCCTCACCTGTAAAATGAGAATATAATGCTTTTCTCATAAAACTATTGTGAGACTAAACAACTTACTAACATACCTGGTACATTACTCAAATGATGATAACTCATATTTTGCCAAACAGTAATTTTGCTCAATACTTGGTGGCTTTGTCAAGTTAAGTAGGAAGTTTCTTGTGCTACCTTACCTACAGAACAGCCTCATCTAAAGGGCAGACAGATATTATTTGAACCCCTAGGTTGCACCAATCCTAAAGTTTACTAGATTTTTATTTATTTATATTTATTTTTAGTAAAGAGTCCACAGGATCTCACTTCATAGATCGGACTTGTAGTGATTCTTCTGTTTTCAGCCTCCCAAGTGCTGGGATTATAGGTGTGCACCACCATGCCTAGTCTCAATCACAGTTTCAGCATGCCCCAGGGGTGGGGCCCGCATGGCACACTGGGGATTGAGCCCTGGTCCCTGCTCTCTGCCTAAGCAGGTGCTTTAGTCCACTGAGCTGTCTTACTGGCCATAGACTGTTGAACCATCCAGGTTACATAAGCCTGAACACTTCCTATGTGATAAATTAGTTTTGATTGGGGTTTTCTCAGTTATCATAAAAAGATTAATACATTTTGGTCAGAAAAGTAGAGAAAGACTTAAAAATGTAGATTCCTTACATATGGAGGGCAGATCCCTTGGGTGTCCCAAGTATTCAAAAAATCAATTTTCACTTTTTCTGAAGAAAACTTGCTTTCAAGAGAGGTATTTGCCCAAGTTTGCTGAACTAGTAGGATTAAATGCTAGAA
>PVKN010003595.1:0-36530 GCA_004027915.1 Capromys pilorides
TTTTTTTTAATTTTATTTATTTATTTATTTGTTTGCTTGTTGTGTTTGTTTCTTTATTTATTCATTTTGTGGCTGGCTCAGCCTGCCCTGGTGGTGGCGCTGGCGCAGCATGTGGTGCCGGGGATCGAACTGCAGTCCCCGCAGTTGCCTGAGCCCTCCTAAGCAGGTGCTTTAGACCACTGAACCATCTCGCCGGCCCTGCACAGCCTCTTGTGCAGACACCTGCACCCCATGCATCCTGTTGTTGTAGTCCTCCCTCATCACTGCTCTGGGAGAGAGCAGTGACCATATTGGTTGCAGTTGCATTTAAAGTGCAGCCACTAGTTTTGGTCCTGCACGGGGCAGGGCAACTTCTGGAATGAGATATATGAGCCTGAGCCTGCCCTTAAGCACTCAGCAGTTGCAACTTTATTCCATATGGTTCTTGTTGAAAATTGACTCTGGAAAGTTGGCACCTGAAGCTGATGGAAACTGCTGATTTCGTTTGTCCTCCATGTAACCATAGATCCTATTAGAGTGTTGGTGACTTCTTACATAGATACTAAGTCTCTGTGTCTTCTGTGTTATTCTGGCAGGTGTGTGCTCCCTTATAGCACATTGTCATGCTGGAGGGCCTGGACAGGACTCAGGGCGTGGCAGGTGCAGGTTGCCAGACCAACATGCCCAGCCTCATGACTACTCTTTCTGGAGCAGGAAGCTTCTGGCTAAACTGTTGGCTGGTCATACAGTAGGATGGTGTGCTATTTATAAGGATGTCAGTTTTGTTGCTCCAGAGTTTCTTATTACTGTGTCTCACAAGTTGTGACAAGTTGGACAGTTTTTGGCTGGAAAAGTACTGTAATTCTTTAGGGGTGAGCTTGGGTGAGATAGTTGGTTACATTCACATTTTCACCTCTGAGTGAGTTCTAATGATGGTGTCTTGGAAGAGCCTGCTATTAGCTAATACAGAGACAGTTTTAGAATAAGCCCCCAAGGACACCTGTGTAGTAGTGAGGGTTGTATACTGGTCTCTCCATCCCTGTCCACATCAGGCTTTCATGGCTCCAGACAGTCAAAGAGAATTGCAGACCTTCCTTGCTAGTGGACAATTGGTATTAATGGGTTTCATCATTTTTTAAATAGATTTCTCAAGAATTAAGTGAAAAGCTTGTGGCCCTGGTGCCCAGTGTGGTGCCCATAGCCTTGCCCATCCCCAGGGAGGCCTTGCTGGGGTGGGTAGGGTGGACGCAGTAGTGCTTACAGTTCTTTGTATACCCTGGCTGGACACAGGGACAGGCAGATGAGGGTGTCAGTGGCCACCCGGGGACCAGGACCATACCTGTAAGAGTAGCTGTTGTGTGCCAGGCAGGAGGGAGCTAGGTGACAGTCACACTGGTTCCTAAGTGCTAAGGTAGGAGGCTGCATCTGAAGCCTAATACCATTCCCCACCATTATTTTTACTTGAGCGTGAACTAACTGCTGAGTGATGGCTAAATTTGTTGTATCTTTTGGCAACTCTTTCACCTAAAAGCCATATGCCTAATACTGACTGTGACTCAGTAGTAAAGCTGCTGCTGATGCTGTGTGGAAGAGGGGCTTATTTTTAACTCCCCAACCTTTGGGAAGCTGTGAAGGATACTGAGAATTCCCAGGCATAAGCTGGAGTCATTTTCACTCTGACAGGCTAGAGGACTAAATGGTTTGAACCTGAAACTGCACTAAGTTGAAAGGCATCATGTGCCCCTCACTCCCAGAGCACTGCAGCTCGGAGTGGCCCGCACTGCCCCAGTCAGCACACAGGCCTCGTCCTGCTACCAGCCATCCTTTAGCACAGCTGGTGTCACTTAGTGATGGTGAATGGTTGGGAGAGAGGATCACCATGGTTGTGGAGGCCTGATTTTGCGCCATCACAGGGCTGAAAAGTGACTGGGGCCATGTATGTAGATCAATGGAGGTGACCCTATGCACCTGCCCATCAGCCGAGCTGAGGAACCATGTGCCAGGGTCCCAGGCCTTGGCTGATGCTGCAGGTCCTGAGCTGCAGGTGCCAGTGACTTGAGGAAGCCTGCTGGCTCCTTCAAGTGGTCTCCACAGTGCTCCTTCCCAGTAAGTGCTTTGAGTGTGGAGAGCTCTCCTTTTGGGATGCTGTGGATACCTGAGAGTGTTCTCACAGCCCTAAATGTGGGGAAGATGTGGGTAGCTATTCCTGACAGACAGATGGGCAGCAGGAAACAGGTCAGCAAACAGCCAGAGGCAAAGGCTGAGTAATTCTAGGTGACAAACTCCCTTGTAGTTCAAGGACAGTTTTTACACAGCGAGATGAGGCTTTGAGGGTTCCAGGGTCACTGCTCTCACTGTCTCTGGTGTGACGCTCCAGCTATCACACAGTAGCTGGTAGGCAGTGGACTACCCTGGAGAGCCTGCAGACGGTGGGAGCATTGCATTTGTGGCACTCCTGTCTTCCTTATTTTAACTGGGCCTGTGCCCTTGGGCAGGTAAGTCAGCCTCAGGGCTCCATCTGCTCATTGATACAGGGCAGCTAAAAGAAACCAAATAAGACAACATCGCACCAAATACCCGGCTGTACATTCCTAAGTGCTTGCCCTAGAGCCCAGATCCTTGGCCAGTCCTCCATGGCAGTCAGGTCAGGTGCCCTACTGCTTGGGCCAGGTCACCTAGCCAAGCCAAGGCTCTACTGATAGTGATGATGCTACCTGTTTGGCTCTCTCCACCTGTGATTACTGCCCAGCCTCAGGAGCCTCTGTCACCATAGTACTTCCATCTCCTGGTGTCCCCTTCCCCATCCCCTGGCCTGACCTGGGTATAAACTGCTCCTCCACACACAGCCTCCATGTTTGTGTTCCAACAGCCTGGCATACCTTGCAGACATCTCCTGCCTTTTCTCTGGGTATGAGTACCCAGTGCCCCAACTTAGCAGAACTTGCCTGGGTGATCTGAGGACAGTCACAGTGGAGGCAGAGCACTTAGCCTCCCTGTTCTCCCCGAGCCCTGCTTAGGGTCCTGGTAACAC
The DNA here is from genome assembly GCA_004027915.1 of Capromys pilorides. Lineage (NCBI taxonomy): Eukaryota > Metazoa > Chordata > Mammalia > Rodentia > Capromyidae > Capromys > Capromys pilorides. The sequence goes on from PVKN010003595.1 coordinate 3,011, forward strand.
ATGGCCTCTGTGCTGCAGGGACCTGTGGCTGGGCATAAGGACCCCCCACCTATGTAGCCAGCACACCAGCTCTCCTTAAGCTGAGGACCGTGGAATACAGTTTGCCTCCCCTCCTTTCATGGAGTTCCTCAGGGTCCAGAGAGCAGGTTTGGGTGAAGTCTGCAGGACACCTGTATTCTCACACTCTTGAGAGGCAAGAGGGTTGCAGCCCAGGAACCTTAGCAACTTAATGAGACCATATGTCAAAATTAAAAAAGGCTGGGGATATAGCTCAATGCAAGAGTCCTAGGTTCAGTCTCTAGTTCCAAAAAAACAAAACAAATCCTCGCAGGTATAAAAGTTCCATCACCAGTAGTGGAGAGGCCACTCCTTACTCATAGTCAAGCCCTGTCTCAGTGTCCCAGTGAGTAGCAGCTCCCATGTCCTGCTGTGGGCCTGGCTCCTGCATATGTAGGTATAGAGCTAGCAATGATACATGTGATGAAAGTCTCCTGTCTTACTCTTTCTGGCCAGCCCCACCTACCTCTGATTGTTCCCTACCTAGAAGCTGTGGCCTGCAGTGCCTAGTGGCCCTGTGCTCCAGGTCTGACTGGCTGAGTCCCTATCCCTTTCCCGCCCCACCATCTTCTAGGTTAGGGTTTATCCCTGCCACTACTGTCTGGACAAAGGACACATGTCTCCAGACCCATTTTGCTGGGTCCTTCTTGTAGGTCTGGTTTCTCGTCTCCCTGGACTGCAGGATTTGTACCCAACACTGGAAGGAACCCTGCACATGCTAGAACTGCCTGCTACTGTGCTTGTCCCCATGGCATCTGGACAGGAGGAATGTTGTGAGATAGCCCTGGGGCTTCTACTGTCCCCCTGAGCTGTGACTGTCAGCTTCAGTGCACAGCCACATGGGCCAAAGATGCCTTTCTGCAGCATCAAGTCCTGGGACTTGTCCCTGAGGTCTGTACACATCCCTTCCTCACAGGAGATGCCAGCTATTTTGCCTGTGACCCTGTGCCACTTTGGTCTGTTCTGACTGTCCAAAATGGACACTTTGGTTTCTGAAAGCCTTAAGAAATGTTGGTAGTAATCCTGTTTAGTGGGATTGGGCCTTTTGAGTGACCTGGTTTTTGGTTTTGCATTTGCCACATCACAGGCTGGCTGGCCTTCTGGCCTGTTGGCTTGGGGTGTCACTAAGATGGGATCTTTCCCACACCACGAGCTTCCTTGTGATCCGTGGACTGGGAAGGTCACTTGGATCAGTGGACGGTGTCACCTTAAACAGTTTGGATTTAGAAGTTGGTGGCAAACAAGAGCAGCTGGGGTTTCACCCAGACCTGTGGCCAGTGGTTTCCTGCTTGTCCGCCACATACTGGTCCTTAGTGTGGAAGGGTGAGCTTTGTCTTTTTACATCTGGGTGCATTCTGTGTTGGACTCAAAGTGTTACATCTAGATATTACTGGAAAGTCATTGGGCGTTTTGCATTTCAGGCTTGCACCAGTTTTGCATCATCTCAGTTGGGTATTAAATGGAGTTTCAGAATTGGCAGCAGAGAAAACCAGATGTGTGTGCTCCAAAACACAGTGTGTTTGGGCCCAGGATTCCCTTAGTAGGTGGCTTCAGACTCCCACCCTCTGCCATTTTTTCTTTTGTCTGAAAAATTACTGGGTCTGCTTCAGAAACATACAAGGGAAAACTCTGCAAAAGAAGCTGGGAGGCAGCACATGCCCACACACTACCCCCGCAAGTCCCCGGCATGATGATGATGTGTGGCCCTTTGGGAACCCCATCAGGTTCAGCCACAGGCTAGCTGGACGCCGGGAGGGGATGCTCCTGGCCACTGGCCTGGGAGCTGGCCTCGCTCCATTCCAGTTAGATATTTCTACATTCCAGAACCTGTTTGGAAAAGCCACAGGCCAGGGCTGTGCAAGCAGGAAGAAGGAAGTTGAGAGTTCTACACTGGACAGGAGTTGGAGCTCATCCTTATGCCACACCCATGATGGCTGCATCCATCCCGTTTATCCCAGAGAGGCTATAGGCTTCCATGGACTCCGTGAAGGCCAGTCCCTTTCTGGGGCTGTGTGGCGCCCACCTCCCTAGGTGCAACCCCTAGGAGGCCCTGGCGGAGGACTTGATCTAGATGGTCTTGCTCTTAATCTCCTCACGATCCAGTTCAATCAGCAGCCTATGCTCCTTGGGAGGCTATGTGATGCATTCAGGCAGTCTTAAGCTGTAGCACAGTGAGGTAGGCAAAAACAAGACTGCCTTGAAACTGATTTCCAGAGCACTTCTGGGCTTTATTTTGCCCATTAAAATATTTCCTTGTCTGCTGGGCGTAGTGACGCATGCCTATGATCCCAGCACTTGGGAAGCTGAGGCAGGAGGATCAGTGCGCATTTGAGACCAGCCTGGGCTACAAAAGGAAGCTCAAGGCCAGCCTGAACTCCATAGCGAGATACTGTCTCAAAAAGACAAAAAATAAAAATAAAAACAAAATATTTCCCTATCGTCCTCGAACCATGTGATGGATGTCGGGCTGTGTGCTATTAGAGGGAAGAAGTACCTTTGTGCCCGTAGTGCCTGCTTGTGTCTGTGCCAAGAGCCTAATGACTGCTGTTGCCCCTAAAGCATGCCCTTTTCCTCTGGCAAGAGGCTGTGTCCCTGTAGACTGCTCCCTGTGTCCCTTCTGCCAGGCTTAGGGGTTGGTCTGGAGGCCTCCACGCCTCCTACATTTGAGCTCTTGCCTTGTTACTAGGGCTCATCATTTCAGTGTGAGAACTTCCTGTGTAGGAAATCTAATAGTGCACAGAGTCTGCCATGAGAACAAGGCCCCACCCAGCTGAGACACTCAGCACACCCTGGGGACCACTGATGATTTTTTGAGCTGGCTTGTGCACAGCTGATGGGGAGTTAAATACGTACTAAAGCCTGTTTAGCCACACACTTGGGGCTTTCTCTTAGTAAAAATGGACTGATTGGTATGTCTGTTCCTTTTAACTTGGCCTCCCTGCTTACACTATGGAGCACCTGAAGGACCCACGTCTCTGTCACATGTGGTTTTGGTGGGGTGCAGGGCTTCTGACTATGTTTGAGCAGAGGAAATGGAGTACTAGGACCAACTGCCCCTAAGGTGTGGATGGATCCCACCCTGTCCTGCTTGCCCATAGCACCACCTAGCCTGCGTCTGCTCCATCACAGGATCATCAGTGTCTAGGAGGTGGTTGCCTTGCTTTGGAGCAGCATTCACAAGTGAAACATGCTCATTTTGCCTTAGCTCTGCAAGCTAGCATCAGCCTACAGTGGTGGGCTGGTCACCCAGGACAGTACCTCCTGCGTGTGAACTGCAGACCTGTGGGGACTGCGACTGCAACCCCTGGATGACAGCCAGAGCTGAGTGATCTGGGTCTTGGTGGTACCTCCACATGTGGATGCCCACCCTGTGCTGGTGTGGCAATGGCACCCAGATGATGTCTCAGTCACCAGTCTCTTCCTGTAATGGGCTGAGGTGGTGGCTCACAGGCGCCTTCCCATGGCAGACTCTGATGTAGCCCTGATCTTACTGCCTCCTCTATAGGAAATGAGAAGACATGCCCAGGGTGGGTTAAGGGACACCTCTACCAAGGGGACCTCCATGTGTCATGCTGAGGAAGCTCAGAGTTGCCTTGTCTTGGACACAAAATATGTGCAGTTGTGCCCATTTCTAGTTTCTTCCAGATAGAGACTATAAATGGAATCTTTGTTTTCCACTCAGGATGCTAATTTAGACAAATTGAAATTTGATAGACTCTGGAATAAGTTTTCTCTGAAAAAAAAAAATTACAGCATTGTTTATGGTGGCAAAACCAAAACTGGTGAAGGGATCGTCTGTTGATAGAGAAGTGAACTTACTGTGGCAAATGGCACTTGATCACAGGCCAGGGTCTAGGGCAGGGCAAGCTGGTCAGCATTCCTAGGAGCTGCACACGGGGATATGGATTTGGCACCATCAGTATCCTTCAGACAAGCAGAGAAAAGAGTGGTGCTTGTGGCCAGGGCCTTTCCCAGCCATCTCGGTCTGTGAGCAACAGCAGATGGTCTGGGTCATCAGTGGTGATTGTTATCTTAGGGCAGTGGGCTCTGGGTGACATTTTTTAAAACCTCCTTTGTATTTCTCAGCATTCAGATCTTTTTTATAATATCCTTGTGTTTTTATATAATTAGAAAAAATCCAATAAAGCTGTTGGCTTTGTGTATGAAGAGAAAAGAGCTTCAGAGAGCATGAGACTTGGTTCCCGGCCACTGGCAGGGTTGTGCTGCAGTCAGGCTGGTGTCATGCATGGCGGGTGATGGTCAGTCTTTGCTTCTCTTTTGTGAAGCTGGACCTTTCCTTTCCATTGCAATGTCACTTTCAGCCTGTGATTATCCCTTACACAAGGCCATGGCTGAGTTGCTTATCCTGGGACATAGTCCACAGCTCCTCTCCACTTCTAGGCTACAAGAAGGTCACATGGATGTTCATAGATGTGTAGTTTGGTGCAGATGCTGCGTGGCCACACTGGCTGATCTTTCTTCTTGGCTGTGTTGATGTGGCCTAACCCTGAAACATGTCTGTGATGACACCTATCTCCGACAGTGTGCCCTAAACTAGCACTTCAGAGCCTCTAGGGTCCAGAGACACAGCCATATGTTCAGAGAACACAAAGAAAGGGAAACGGAGCTCTGCAGAGATCTTGGGAAGATGTTACAGAGGGCAGACATGCAGAACTCCAGTAGTTCTTATGGAGAGCAGTCACATAATGAGGTCAGCATCCTACAGGGCAGCACTTGCAGGTCCCTGTCACGAGCAGACCATTTAGAACAGTGGCCTCACCTGAGCAGTTCTGCAGCTGGTAGATACCTTCCTGCTTGAGAAACAGCCTTTGTATCTGCCCTGTGTCAAAGGAAGGTCACACTTGAGCTTTCACCCACTATGGCACTATCTGTGCCACTCCTGAAAGTGGCAGAGAACCTGACATTTACTTGGCCATGCTAATTACCTGTTCCACATCTCTTAGTCTGAAAAGACCTTTCGGTGGCCCTTTTGGAAATTTGGATTTTGGTCACAGAGAACGTTAGGAGCATAAGGCTTCTTTTTAGTGTGTCTACCAGCCCAGCCTTGCAGCATAGAAGCAGGGGTGGACGTCATATGGAATGTGGAGGAGCCAGGCCTCACTGGGCCTGGAGGGCTGGGTGCTGGTTCTCTGGTTCCCTTTCCCTTTCCCTCAGGGTTGCCTGTCTCAGCCAGCCACTGTGGCCCCACAGATCCCTCCACTCCAAACCCTGTCCCTCCTCACTTTTCACAGAGTTGCCTGTGGCCATGGTGTCCCTAACCACCCTGGTTCCTATACCCTCCTGTCTGTACCTTCTCTGCAGGTCCAAGTGCCCAGCCACCACCTAGAGTCTCCTGGATCCCAAAGCAGTGTCCCCAGGGCGTCCAGTCCCTGTTCTCTGTGGCTCAGTGAAGTGAATAGCGCCACGCTCTGTGCCCTTCCTTTAGCAGGGCCTGTGCATCCCCTCCCTGTGGGGCCCCATCCTCCCAAGACCACCACCCAGCTCAAGGCCTCTGAGAGGCAAGAGAGGGACAAGCACCTGTAGCTTCTACTGGCCCTAGGGACCAGCTGAGCTGGGATGGGAGCTTGTGGGCTTTTCCCTGTGGCACCTCAGTGGGGCCCAACTCTGCCCTGCCCTTACTGAGAGCCAACAGACATCTGGCTGGAACGAGAGGGAGAATTCACTTAGGAAATGCTCCCTAGGTCAGGGGATCCTGACAGGGGACACAGAGAGCTTTAAACACTTGAGATAAAATTTGTGAATCACAGAACTGCCTAGTAAATTTAATAATGAAAAATAAGTATTTAGGGAACATTCCTAACCTCTGAGGTTGACGTTAGCAATGGGCAGCAATTCTGCTTTGAATACAGCTCCAGGGTTTCCGTGTTCCTCTCCCCTTTTGCTTGAGCAAGTTGCAGATGGAGCAGCCCCACACTCCTGGGCCCAGGGCACCAGCACCACTAAGGGCCACCAGCCCTTCGGGAGAGGCAGAGGCCCGCACCCACCTGATGCTGAGGCCCTGCTTCCAAGCAGAGATTTTCTGTGCAAAGCCCCAGTTTTACTTTAAACTGATCTGTTTGTTTAAATAAAGTGAAGCCACAATTCCTGTAGAAGTCAGGAATAATAAAACCATACCTCCGAAGTTAGAGTGGAGGGAGAGAACTAGAAGTTCCTATTTATGTATTCTTGAAAAATAATTCAGGCACCAGGTAGACTTGTTACCTTCTGTTGCTCCCTAGCAAAGACTGAACCCCTGGCATTACCAGCCAACATCAAGACAGTGCCCTATAAACTGGGGGTTGGGGTAGCCAAGGTACATGGCCATGGCCATGGCCACTGGGCCCTGGTGGCAGAGCTGTGGGTGGAATGCCTGATGTTTCTGGATTGAGTGCCAAGCACACATTTTTGTTGGCTTTGAATCTGCCTGGAAGTTGGTTGGATAGATATGCTCCTTCTCTCTGCACAACATAGGAAGAGGGCGGGTGAGGCCTGCACAAGGACGTGCAGCCTTGCTGACTCTCTTCAGTGCATAGCTCCAGACCCTTTGTCTTTTGAAATTCACACACTTGCTATGTCAAGAAGAGGCACAGGGACAGACCTGCTCCCTCTCACATGCTTGAGCAGGACGTAAAGAGGCTAAATTGAAGGTGACTCTTGAGATTCAACCTGTACAGATACAGGCTGGACGTTGGATTGTCCCCATTGGTCTCTCTTTTGGTGCCCAGCGAGGGGTGTGACTCCAGGTGTCTGCTGCAGAGCTGGCTCTTCCTTCAGCCTCCTGGTCTACTGGGAAGCAAGACTGACTCAGCATCCACTTGAACAGGACAGTGGATGAAAGGTGTCATTCACTGAGGCAGCCCTACCTGCTGACTTGGCATGTGGCAGTCACATTCCAGTTTGAGTTTTGGAGGAGAGATACCATAGCCAAACTGCTATAGTCTGGTCTATCACAAAACATCATCATCATCATCATCATCGTCGTCATCATCATCATCATCATTATTATTATTATTTATTTTGATGTGCGTGTGTGTGTAGTACTGGGAATTGAACTAATGACCACGTGGTTGCCAGGCAGGCACTGTGCCTCTGAGCTATATTCCCAGTCCTTTTTTTGATTTTTTTTTTTTTCCTTTTTATTTATTTGGTATAGGGTCTCACCATGCAGATGAGACTCGGACTCATAGTGATCCTTCTATCTCAACCTCCCCCAGCTGCTGGGACCACAGGTGTGCATCACCATGCCCAGTTTAGGTGGCTGGCTCCATGCAGGGCCAGCACAGCATGCAGTACCAGGGATTGAACTAGGCTTCTTGTGCTTGCCAGGCAGGCACTTAGATACACTGAGCTATTCGTCAGGCCCTTGATTTTTTTTTCAACCATTTAAAAATGTAAAAAGATTTTCACAATCATCCAGGATCATGTCAGGAGCAGTCTTAGCTTATGCATGTGTACAGACCCAGGCTGTGGATTTGATATGGAAGCCCTTTCTGCCTGCTAACTGGGTTTAAAAGAGGTCTACGCTTGGCACAATGTCTTTGAAGAGGGGCATAGGCTCCATGTGATGAGACGTGAGCATTGTTCAAAATCTGGCTTCAGAGATTGTGTGAGTCAGGCACAGTGAGCCCTGGGTTTTCAAGTCCTGTGCTAGCTATTGCCTCCTGTAGACAGGCAGGCTCCCTCAGGTGCTTGCTATGTGGTCAGTCATCCTGCCTATGACTGCTGGGCACCTGCTGTGAGAGACCCCATAGATCCCAACAGCTGGGCTTGTGACTGCCTTATTCCTCCAAGAGAGACCCAGTTCTGCCTATCCAACTACCTGACCTGTTTTAAGCCCCAGGTGGCCTCAAGGGAAATTACCTGGCACAGGGGTGTTTATAGAGGAACACACTTGCAGCCCATCCTAGGTACTTTTCAGGATGGGCAAGATGGCAAAAGGGACTGGCAAGGGTGGAAACTGTGTCTGACTTGCTCCCAGGCATCCTGTTGCCTAACTGCCTGCCCCACCCCAAGGGATCCCTCTCTTATGTCCTTTGCAGTCAAAACCCTTACTGTTTCTCCATGTCAGGTCTCAAGTGTTTGTTTCTAAACTCACTTTGGCATTTGTGTCTTGCATCCAAAACTCACTGGAGTTGAAGATGTGGACACTTCAGGTCCTCATGACAATGGTCAGCAGTGAGCTTAGGCTCACTCTGGAAGCCCTGCTTGTCTTCTGTGCAACAGTTTCAGGCTAATGCCTCTGTCTGGCATTTGGATGTCACATGCTGACACACTTGTACTGCAATCAAAGCAGAGGTCACTCTGACCTGGGTGGTGGGAGGCATGGAGCCCAGAGTCCTCACTGGGCTGGATGGTGAGAGACAAACTTACTTGTCCAACCCCCAGAATACTGGACTCCAGGGACTGTGGAAGTGAGGCTTTTATCCATACTCTTCCAGGAGAGGCACCTACACACAGACAAACACCGTAGCCCCATGGCCTGTATACAGGATCACAGTCTGTCCCAACTAGTCTCTCTTGGCCTGCAGCTGTCACTTCCCTCTACTGTTTCCCTTTTTTGCCCCTTCCTCCCTCTGCATTATTTTTTGTAGTTACTTATAGCTTTTTGACATGTCAGAACTATAATTAGGAAAATTTGCCCAGCAGTTATGTCTAAACCTAGAACCTTAGGTCTGATGTGTGTCTTTTTACAGCCTGTATGTTTCTGTCTACTCTGTCCCAGCTAATTTAGTGAAAATGGGCTTGTTAGAGTGGTTAATGAAATACAGACCAACTATAAGTATTTGTCTTACACAGGTCCACTGTGGGGCTGCTCAGGCCCCACAGCTACTACTTTGTGCCCATGCTGTGCTAAGAAGCCTGGCTTTGTCCCTCCAGGTGCTGCAGGGAGCCCAGCTGATTGCTGTGGCTTCCTCGGACCCTGCTGCAGCTGGTGTGGATGGATCACCTCTCCAGGGCAGTGATATCCAGGTTCAGTATGTCCAGCTGGCACCTGTGAGTGAGCACACAGCCACAGCACAGGTGAGTCCTCAGCCTTCTAGGACAGCTGCCTGGCCCTCTGTACTCTCTCCACTATAGGGTTTCTCTGCCTGTCCCTCTGTGCTCTCCCCTCCGTGAGGCTTCTTTATGGCCTTTTCCTGGAGGACATGTATTAGATCAGAAGGTGGGTGCATGTTTGGGGATTCTGTCCTTATAAGCCCTGAAAATACGGAGATGAGTTGGATCTAGGCCTGGCCTTAGGGCGTGGACACAGGTGTTGACAGGGATGTGTTCCAACAGTGCTGCTGATGCAGGAGGCCTGGCATAGTTGGTTACGCCACCGGGGCAGGCCCCTTGCCTTTTGCCTACGTCTCCACCCTGCTATGGCAGCCTATTGAGGAACTCATCCTTTTCTGTGTGTCAGGAACCCACTTGGCACAGCTGACCCAGTGTGACAGTGCTGCCTTCCTGCACACTGTAGTGGCAGGGATGGAGAGGGTGCCATGGCCCCTCAGTACACCCTGATTCTGGGACATCAGGTGGCCAGTGTCAAACTCTGCCAATGCTGTGTTTGCAATGGCCAGTTCTGCAGTCTGAGTGCTCCCTGTTGCTGCAGGAGCGGCTGCTGAGTATCCTTGGAAGGGCCAGGTGCCATCGCCTGTGGCTTAGCCACATAAGGAAGCCTGTGGACAGGCTGGGCACAGCAACTTCCTAAATGTGGGCCGTAGACATGGAAGCCTCACCCCTCAGGGGCTCACCAAGCTCAGACCGCGCCCCACTCCACCTGTAGCTCACCCTACGCTTTGATACAGTCTAGCTGCCAACTCTGTCTGCTCCTGGTCTCTCTGCAGCCCATGCTGAGCACCTGCATCTCACTGCCATCAGCCGTGGGTATAGGTTAGACGCCCCAGACTTGCAGCTGAGGTTATGTGCAGGAGGCATTTTTAGGGCTCCTGAGCCCCGAGCATAGCAGGTTCTTGGGGCGCTGCCAAGGAAATGGCCAAGGTGATCAGGTGCCAGGATGGGTGATGCTGCAGCCCAGGGCAATGGCGGCTCAGTGCTTGACCTCTCTCCTGCCTCAGCAATGCCCTCCTTCTGTGTAAGGAAGCAGTATGCAGGTGTGTTTCATAAAAACAAAAGAGCAGCTTAGAGTGTTTCAAGGGTTGTTGGGCCCAGCTTCCTTAGGGACTTCTGCTTTGGTGGTACCTTAGTATCTCCTGCCTCTTCCTGTGCAGACACTTGACTTCTGTAGCCATGCCCAGATGCACATAGGCTCCCCAGTGTGGGTGAACCCTGGGAGAAGGGTCAGTGACTTATTCTAAGACCATCACTCTTCCTTCATTGACCCTAAGAAAAAAAAAAAAAAAAAAAAAACTGTGAACAGGCTTTCACATCCTTCCAATGTCTGCAAGTCGCCCGCCACACTCAGGTCTGCAAATGCAAGTGGGCAGACAGCCTCAACATGCACAAGGTGGCAGCTTGACACCGGGCACCTGGGTTATAGTGGGAGTTGAGCATGTGAGGTCAGCCAACCGTGCGTCCTCCTCCACCCTCCTTGGGTGAGGTAAGAGTTGGCAGCAGCCAACAGTGATCCTACTGAGGGGTAGGATATAACTGGCCAGGATTGAGTACTGCCCTAAGTACCATGGCGGGGGCTGCTTCCTCCTGATTCCAGAGCTTGCCGAGCTGCCTGTGCATGTGCATGCGTGGGTGTACATTCCACACAGGTGCTTGAGGCAGGTGGCCTGGAGGTGCACTGGTGGGGGTTTCTCCAGAAGAGCCCTCCTGTCTTCCCTCTTGCAGACAGCCGAGACTCTGCAGCCCACCCTGCAACCTGAGATGCAGCTGGAGCATGGCGCCATCCAGATCCAGTGAGGCAGGCCACCGCCACCAGGACTGTGCCACGCCAGCAGCCCAGCTGACAACCTGGTTTCCATGTTCCCTGCTCTTGAAGTTGGCTAGGGGTGACTGAATTCTGCTGTCATGGGTCTGAATGCCGCCTCTGCCACAGGGGACTATGTCCAAGTCACCCCCAGCAGGGAGTGCCCCTCAGTTCAAACCACACTGACAGTTTCTGCAGCAGAAGCAGCACAGAACATAAAAAATACACTTGGAGAATCAAGAACTACAATATTTTGTTTAAACAGCTTTTTTTTAATTTGCTATGGTGTTTATAACAAAAAAGAAAATCGAAAAAAAAACTGGAGTAGCAGAAGCCTTTTGCTGTTGTGCTCTGTTCAGTGTCATGAAAACAGGTGTTTGCAAAAGAAAGCTAATGATTTTGATGGAAATATTGCTTACCTACTTTTCTAGGGGGAAAAGCCCTCCACACTGTAATTATGCATTTCTAATGAAATAAACTGTATTTATGACCAGAGCAGCCCCTGTGCTATTTAATCTTGAAAGACATTTTGTCTGTCGCCCCCCCTTGCTCCTGGGTTGGGGTTTTCAGTGTATCGCTGCTCAGGTCCCCTCTGCCATTGAGGCAGGAGTTGCAGGAACCCAGGGGACAGTGGAACTTGCTTCAGGGTAGGAGTTCTTGAAAGCAAAGCTGAGTCCATGGAGTTCCAAGAGGACCAGTGCTGGATCCTCACGGGAAAGTCTCATCCAAAGGAGCCTCGGCATTGCAGTTTCCCACAAGGAAAATTCCACGCAGCAGGGCAAGAAATGGTTTGAAGTGCATGTAGCCATTGACGCCTGGCCCACTTCTGCCTGCACTGTGCAGCAGTGACATTAGTGGGGTTAGTGAAATTGTTTTCAGACAGCAGAGGTACTTGATGCTGTTTCTGGGGTGAGTTCAAAGTAGCTGCTAGAATCACAGTGCCTCTACCCTGCTCCAACCTTCAGAGTATTCGCTGAACAAACTGACCATTTCATGTGGAAATGATATCTCAGAGTTCTTAAAAATAAAGAATTATGCTTAAAAAATAAAAATTAAGCTGTCACTGCTAAAAAATATTTCCCTCAGGGAAGTAGGGGTTCACAACAAGAGTATGGATCCAGCGATCTTTAGGGCAAGGAGGAGTCTTCAAACAGTAGAAATGGAGACAAACAAAATGGTCTTTGTAAAATTGACTCACTCACACTGACATTATCACTGTAAAATAGAGGGAAACATTTTTTTAAAATTTTATTTATTTATTTATTTGTTTGCTTATCGTGTTTGTTTGTTTCTTTATTTATTCATTTTGTGGCTGGCTCAGCCTGCCCTGGTGGTGGCGCTGGCGCAGCATGTGGTGCCGGGGATCAAACTGCAGTCCCCGCAGTTGCCTGAGCCCTCCTAAGCAGGCGCTTTAGACCACTGAACCATCTCACCGGCCCAATAGAGGGAAACATTATTGTTTAACTTGGAACAGTCTAAAAAGAGCAGATTGTTGTAAAGCTCTTTATTGCCCTAGAGAAAAAGGCTCACAACACTATATGTTAAGACTTCAAGTTCAGGGTCAGCAAGATAGCTCAGCGGTCTAAAGCGCCTGCTTAGGCAAGCTTAGGCAACCACAGGAGCCGGGTTTCAATCCCCAGCACCACATGTTGCACCAGCCCCACCCCCAGGGCAGGCTGAGGTGGCCATAACATAAATAAATAAATAAATAAATAATTAAAGTTTAAGACTTCAAGTTCAGTGTCTATGACAGACATTTGGAAAGAGTACTTGAACAAGGCAGTTAATAACCCTGGTCTCATCTTTGGGCACAGAGCCGCCTGCACTGCATGTACTTCGGCAGGGCTCTGGAGTTTTATCAAGATTGGCCACAGGCCAGCCACAGAACATGGCTCACAGGACAGTCATGTAGCCTAAGTCCTCTGCCTAAATGAGATTAAGGAAAAATTGATGAGAGTAGATCACTGAGTGTTTAGAAACTTAAGTTATATACTTTTAATACATGTGCCAAATAAGTAAAGGTGACCTGAAGATATTTTTAGTTGACAAATGTACATAACAAAAATTGTAGACCACATCCGAAGTGCTTGGAGAAAAACGTAAATGCAAGTAGAAATTAGTGAAACAGAGCAAAATGTAGAATAAATGTAACCAACAGAACTGTTTTAGATGCTTTTCTCCTTGCTGAGACAAAATACCTAATATCTACAAGTGAAAGGAGGAAAGGTTTATTTCATTTCACACAGTTTGTAGGTTTCATAATCTGCTGGCTCCAAGGCAGAGGAGCATGGGAGAGGAGAAACAGTGCAGGACAGAGCAGGGCATTGCAGGCAGCAGATGGCCTGCCTTCCCTCTCTCCTTTTATATCCTGTCTAGGCTGTAAACCTACTGATTTACAGTATTGTCCACATTATCCACACCCTTAATCCCAGCATCGCACCCTTAATCCACATCATACACTCTAATCTGGTCACTTTCCAAACTCCCTACCTGTGAGCACAAGAGACTGGGGACATCTAGCAGACCCTAAATGGGTTCTTTGAAAAGATTAACACGTTTGACAAAGCTATGGTCCAGCCAGTCAGGGAAGCGAGCAGGCATGCTGCAGTAGGGAAATCCCTACAAACTTGCAACCAGAGCTGAGGCTGTGCCTATGTCGCGTCTCTAGGCTGGAGAGGGTGAGGAGGAAAACCACTCCCCACAGCTGGCTATAGGAACAAATAGACCGTCTTAGCTGTGTCTATCTTTGTGGAATCTTATCTGTAACTTAAGGTCTTCTCACAAAAGAGACAAGCCAGCCCCTCCTTGATAAGTGCTTCCAAATGTGTAGAAAAGGACAGCATCTTTCTCATAAACTTCTGTGGAACAAAGCTCATTTCCCACTGTGCTCTGTGAGGCAGCATAACCTTTCCACCACAACCTGACAAGATGTTTCCAAGCAAGGCAGCTGTGAGAAAAGTGAAGGACAGGCCAGTGTGTCCTGTGGACATTCTGAGCAGCAATACTAAATCAGTGGTGCGGTATTGTGTGAGTCCAGCAGAGCTGTTTGTGGCAGTGCCCTTGCTTGTCCAGAGCACATGCACTGAAGGACAAGGGTACAGAGAAGTCTTGAAGAGCAGCTCAGACTTCATACCTCTGAAAGGCCGGCACTATACTGTGAAGACAGCTGTGGAGCAAGACTAGAGCCCAGACCAGCCTCTGCAAGGGCATCCGGGTCAAAGGACAGGGAGTTCACAAGTCCTGGGAAGACCACTGAAGTCACCCAGGCACTGAAGCTCTTGGAATTTCACAAGTTTACAAAAACCTTGTGGAGTTGAATTTGCTAGCATTCAAGTACAACACAGGCTGCATGAAGAAAACTCCGGCCTCTGAATGAGCTGTGGTGCCTGCACCAGGTCACTGCAATGCAATGACTCACAGGATTTTCATCATGATGGTGTTCCCAGTCAAGACATTCATACTGAGGTGAAGCCTGAGTTTGCTTTCCTCCAAAAACACTAAGAGATAAGAAAACCCAGACACAGAGAAATCTTGGTAGGTGCCTCTCCCTCAGCCAAAAGAGGACTCTCAGGAGCCTGTGAAGGGGACCAGTGTATGGCAAGGCACCCTGGAAGCTGCTCTGGAGGCAGCAGAGTAAAGGAAGCATAAGAAGAAACCACCTGGGGCTGCCCAACATTCTGAGGCATCATTCACCTATCATGGGGCGGGGGGGGGCTTGGTCCCTGCACGTCAGAAGCAGTAAAAGTTGTCGTGGGGTGCTCTGAGGGGCACCAGCACCAAGTCCTGGCAACCCCCCTGGCAGCCTGAGGTTTCCTTAGACCAGGCAAACCTCCTGGAGTCTGGCTGACAGGAGCATGATCACTCTGGTGCCACCTCACAGATGGCAGAAGCCAGACCAGCCTTTACAAACCTGCAGAGGAAGAGGACATGGTGGACAGCCATGCAGGCTGCATTGGGGTCTCAGGTATCCATGATTCAAGAGGGTGTACTGTGATCTGCACTCTGTCTAATGCTCTCAGTTTTAAGAATGTTGGAAGCAAGCCCCAAGGGCAGAGCTGATGACTGGCAGCTCTGCTGAAAGGCTGCCAAAAAGGAGCAACAGGAGGCAGGGGCCGAGTGAGGCCAGACAAGGAGGGAGTGCCAACACAGCAGGTCTGGCAGCCTAGCAGGTATCAGCTAGGTGCCTGCTCACCAGCCTTGCAGCCCAGGAATGAGACAGGGAAGGCAAGCCTCTCCACCCCTTCTCTGTGGCTGGGTTTTGGAAGGCTGCACCCTGGTTGCCTCTGAGAGATAATACTAGATGACATCCATGAGCCATTTTGCAAGTACAGTATCCAGCAAGCAGAGCTAATCTTGCACATGAGGAAATAATACAAAATGCCTGTAGGAACAGTAGGGAGTACAAATAGCCTTGGGGCAGCAGATGGAAAGTTAGCCCATGCAGACTTCAAGAGTGTCCTCACAAATTCAGCAGTGAGCTGGGGACTTCTGCATACCACAGCTAAGAGACCAAGAGCCAGTTCTGGGTCCACTAGCTGACTGCCCATGTCTGAGCAGTAACGAGAGGAGCTAGCTCAGCAGGGAGGACCCAGAGTAAAGGGTATTCTCCCCACCACTCACAGAGAAAAATTAGCCCTTTTGTCTACAAACTGCCAGGAAACGGGCTGGACAGTTCCATTCATCACAAAGCCTGAGGTCAGTAGAGAGAGAAAATCAGTGATCTTATAGGAAATTCATGCTGGAGCATTCTGCACATCAAATCCCACAGCACACAGACCGTCTCCCTGACTTGCAGGCAGACATTGGTGGGATAAACGCATGAGTACTCTGTTTACTTTGTAGTCAGCAATCTTTTTGAGTGACACAAGTAATTACAATAAATTAATTAGTGCAGCGATCTGCCTCATCGGGTTTTCATCCCAATCACTTGGTGTGGTCTTTGAAAGCAACTCAGCAGTTGACAGGCCACTATATCGTTGGCACAGGTATTTGACAAAATTCAACCTCAGCTTAGGATGTTAGGAAGAACAGACTCAACAGCCCAGAGATGAGTTTGTGGCAGCATCTCCAAGCCCTACAGTGCAGCACACGGTACGCACCTCCACCTAGGTGAGGACAGGCCAGCACACTTCCCCTCTGTGTGGGCGTTTGGCGCAGGTAGGGAGGACAAACAGGAGACCAAATCCTGGGGAGGAAAAGATAAAACTTGTCCTTTGCCGATGATTCTAGAAGATGACAAGTAGCTCCCAAAGATGGAGTCCAAACTAATCCCAAAGATAAGTCATGGGAAATGTTGAGAGGCCTCAGCAAGGGCTGCATTATGAAAATTAGCATATAAGATATTACTGCATTTCTCTGTACCATCTGCAGTCATCTAGGAGTGAAACTATGAAAATCTATTGCTAGAATAGTTGTAAACTGTGTGAAAGAGTATCAGGAGATGAATCCAACCTCAGGTACCTGGATGCTGCTGGGGAAATCACGGAACTGCTGGAGGAGCCCAGAGAAGACTCACATAGTGGCACACAGGGGCGCATCACCCAGGGTTCTTCTCTTACGGGCCCCAGTCACTCACCCTGGCAGGAGTTGTGGGCTACCTCCCACAGGCGCACCCTCAGCACCCCACACGCACTCCTGATACTCACCAGACAGAGCCCCAGACCTTCACCTGCCTGCACCCACAAGCCAGTTGAGGATGTGCTCCCTAGCTGTATTTTCACTGCTAGACTCAAGGCTTGGGGGCCCCTCCTACTGCCCCACCCATCACCTTGTCCCTACCCTAATCTTTTTTTTTTTTTTTTTCTTGTATTTTAGGGAAGGGCCTACAGGGTATTCAGGGTCTCACTACTAGATCAGACTTCTAGTGATCTGCCTGTTTACAGCCTCCCAAGAGCTGGGATTACAGGCCTGCACCACCATGCCCAGTCTCAACTGCCATCTCAGTCACCCTGGGGGCAGGGGTGGGGCCAGCACAGCAGGCAGGAGGATCCCCAGCCCCTGCACCTGCTTGCAGGTGCTTTAATCCGATGAGTTATTTGGCTGGCCCTCCTCCCCCAATCTTCGATGACAGTGCTCACTGCTTCCTGCCCCACACTCTCCCTCGGTCTCACTGGCATCCTGGTTTCTGTCCAGCAGGGGATGGGCACAGTGCCCCTTGGGAAGATGTTGACAGTGGGCTATCTGGACATGGGTGGCACGGATGGGCAGTCAGCTGCTGATGGGAACCGAGGAATGCACAGATGTCACAGCCTGGCAGTGGGCAGGGTGCTGGCAGGCAGAGGCATGGGGACTGAGGTGGGCACCCACCTCCCTCTCTGGTCCCCAAGAGTCAGACCGGATCTTCACTGTCCCTGGCTCCCAAGAGGACTCAGGCAGATGATGGATTGCCAGCCCCTATCAATGCTGGGTATTATCTGAAGCCATCGGATCCCGGCAGCTATGAGATGATGGATGAGCCCTGCTAAAAGCCACATGAGGCTGAGCCGCGAGCAAAGCTGCCCAGCAGGCAGCATGTCCAGGGCAGGGAGAAAGTGTCATGGCTTTGAGCTCCCTGCCGCAGTGAGCAAAGGATGACAGGCCCAAGAGACATACGTGGGACCATGTGCCTCCCTATAAAGTCTGGGAAAGTCACTGTCATCTTGACCTCACAGAACAGTCTACATGTCCTGCTCCAGACCCTGGATAGGGGTTTCCCAGTGTCATCGGCTGTGAGAGGTGGGGCAGGTCTGGGTTCACCTCCAACCCCTTGTCTGGCATACCCCTCCTGGTCCAACTCCCTAGGCCTCTGCCCTTGCCTGTCATGGATTGCCACACCCTGAAAGATGGCAGTGGCACCACACTTTGTGGGAGTCAGCTCTGCGTAACCCTGCCTGCTGGCCATGCTCTGGGCATCCTCAGGTGTACAGGCTACTCAGGACAAGTGTCCTGTCCTTCATCTTCAGGGTCAGTCAGATAATATCTGTGGTCTAGGGGTGAAGACAGTAAGAACAGCAACATGAACAGCCCACACATAGCAACTGTGTACCAAACAACTGAGCTGAGCCTTGAGGACCCCAGGGGACATTAGCAAGACTCAGTGGCCACCTGGCCATATCTGTGCCCAGGCTGATGGCCATGACTCCTGCCTGCATCCTCGCTGTACACTCACCTGTCCTCTACCCTGAGGACGCCTTTGGGTGGTACACACACAGCCTAGGTCTCACTGCCCTGCTGAGCTCCTCTCCTGGCCTGAGGAGCACAGCTCAGATCCCTGAGCTGGGACCCTCGAACCCTGAGCCTCAGGTTTATTGCCCCATTAGTCTCATGTAAAGTACCCATCTGCTGGGCCTGGCCCCACCTACCCAGAGTTGCAGACCCTGAGGACACACTGTGCTCTCAAGATGAAGGCCACCCCTTAGCAAAGCTGCCAGGAGAGGGCATGAGGAGAGAATGAGCATGAGCTGCCCTGGGCTGCTGCAGCTAGCACTCAAAATGGGTGATCTCCTCAGGTGTTCCACAGACTGAACCAGGACCTTCCAGAGTTCTTGGGGTCATAGCCCCCTGCGCAGACAGCTCTGCTGTTGTAGCCAGAGCAGGACTCTGGCTAATGCCCAAAGACCCCCGCCCTGCCCAATACATCTGAGATGCTCCTGCCCTCCTGCACACATGATTTGGTGGACCCAGATGCAACAGTGGGTAGACTCAGACCCATAACCCCAGGGCCTAGTGAGAAGGCTTCATAGTGAGAAAGTGTGGTGCCGCCATTCATGCTGGTGGGAAAGAAAGTCGCCCAGTGCATTGTCCTTGCTGCAGTTCCTGCTGGGGAGCACCTGCCTACTGTGCACAGCCTGTGTGCATATGTGTCCCAAGCCACTTTGCAGTCACCAAAACCAAGGACAGGAGCACCTAGATGGTGGGCGTTCCATGTCCACCATGGGTGCAGCCATGGCACTCTCTCTTAGTGGCATGGTGGTTCAGGCTGACAAGTGTCACAGATATCAAAACCTGCCAGGTCCTGGGTGCCCCCTGGGCTTCATGGAACCTCAGGTCTGGCTACTTTTACCCAAAGGCAAGTGGCAAAGCCACCTCCAGGAATATGTAAATCAGAGCTTGAGACTGCCATTACCTGCTGTTCCTTGTGCCTTGTAAGTGGCAAGGACATAGATGAACCTCCTGGTGGTGGCCTCATAAGTGGTCCTCTCTCAGCCTCTCTCCTGTAACCCACTGTGAGGCACAGGTACAGAGAGGCTAGGCAGCATATGCACAACCACCCATCACTGCCACCTGTTGCCATGCTCTGTCTCCCTGTCCTGCAAAGCTACCCCATGGCGGTGTCCATTGTTGACCACCCTATCCTTGAAAGGGTTAATCCTCTCTCTGGGTACATTCAGCTCCTGAAGTGTTTCACTACATAGTCTGGTGCCAGAATGTCCGAGGGCTGTGAGCCTCCGAGGAATATCGCTTACATACTCTTTGCCCCATTTTGACACCAGTGAACAGACACCAGGAAATTCTGAGGCTGTTCCCTGTGTGAGCTGTGCCCACCCCCCACCCAAGGAACCCCTGAACAAGCCTTAGGCTCAGGATGGATGCTGCAAGGGGAGCCCAGGGCCTTCAGCTGTAGAAAGCAACAAAGTGACTTGCATTTCATGTCACAGCAACCTGGCATGGGGTGTGGTGCCAGCCTGGCAGCCAAGAGGCTGGATTTGTCAGTCCTGCTCAGTCCCCAAGGCAGCACCCCTATGACACAAATTCCCATTGCTTGCATGTCCTCAGTGGCCTCGAGAAGAATAAGGTGTCCCTTGGAGGGCTGGAGGAAGCAGGGCTAGTAGCTATTGTGGAGGAAAGAGACATCCTGCAGTGTCAGATGGATGGAAACATTTTCCAAAGCAGCAGGAAGTGGAACAGGAGCCAAGCAGGTTCCAGCCACAGTCCCTGGGCACTGGTGCCTGCTCTTGGAACTGTTTCCTCTCCAAGCATCCAGTGAGATCCAGGCCCTGCAGCACACAACACCTTTGTGCCCAGTTCTTCCCTGCAGGTTCATAGGTGCAGGAAGCACTATGAGCATGAACAGAGGAGGCTTGGAGCAGAGTGGTCACTTGCTCATGCCAGCCCCCTCTGCCACCTGTTACCTCTCCTCCTGTCCTTGTCCTCAGAACAGCAGTGGCTGGGGCAGTGAGTGGAGACAGCCAGCTGGTGGGGGAGTCAAGGAGTAAGCTGTTGCTCCAGCAGAGAGGCCCCAGCTCCCATCCTGGGTGGGGAGCAGCTCCTCCCACAAGATTCCTGCACCCACAGTATAGGAACTTTGGCATTGTCAGTGAGCACACTGGCTGCCTGCAGAGCCCTAGCAGTGGCTCGGCCTTAGCAGAGGCTCCTGGTATGACTCTGTGCTCCTTGTGTTGGAGAGCAGCCCCTGGATCCACCAGCCGTGGCCTCAGACTTGTGCTTATCCAGGTCTGGAGCCTGCCTGAGTGCCTAGACAGGTTCTGGGAGCTGAGGCTGGAAGGAGCAAAGGATGTAGCAGGGAGGACAAGTAGGTGCTGGCACACAGGCCCTGAGCCTGACAGAGAGCAAGTGGTCTCCTATTGGGTGGCTCTTGGTCCCTGCTGGCTACAGAGTCTGGTCCAAGTGACAGTCATTCCTGCTCTCCAAGCTCGGGGGAGGGGTGGGATCTCAAGCCTCAAGCCCCAGAATCAGGGCACTGCGCTCTGGCAGTGTGACATATTTGCTTCCTACCAAGCCAGCCCAGGAGCCCCTGACTGCACTGCTTGCCTGCACCCACCTGCCAGACCCCCACCTGCTTAGCTGGCTCCTCAGCTGCAGACTCACGCAAGGCTGCCTGTTGCTAACCTCCCCACTCAGCTGGCCAGGCTCCAGGATGCATCGCTCCCACAGGACCCACTCTGGCCACCCTGTGAGGACCTCCGGCTGGGACCACACAGCCCACTGGTCCCTGGCCAACTGAGTGGGCGCAGGCTATAGCCCCAGCTCCCCCTCCTCTGACCAGCGAGGGCGCTTCTACTGCGTGAACTCCTTCGTGGGCCTGGAGGCCAGGCCACTTCAGGGGCCCCCAGGGCACTGGACTCCAGCTTCCTTTTGTGGGGGAGCTTCTGGACATGAGCTCAGTTTGGTAGACTTTGTAGGATCCACCCAGCTTATACCCACAGTGAGAGCCCACGTGCGGATGCCTCGATCCTAGGGCACTCACTTCATTCCCGTGCCTACCCCGGCTGACTGGGCCTACTGTCATCACATGGTGAGCCGTCCTCCCAGCCCCACCACAGAGCTCTGCTGTCATTTTGTCACCAGCCATGGCACCCGAGTTAGCAGTTGACAGTGTAAGAACAGGATTGGCCCTTGTCCTGGGAGTGCCCAAGGCCGTGGAGACTGCTCACCAAGAGAGCCATAGCCAGTATCTGAGGACATCTGCAGCTGTCATAACTGGGGAGGAAGTGGGATCAGGAGCTGTGGGCAAGAGTGGGGGGCACCAAAGCCCCCACCCCCCAAGAGGGGGGCCTTCTGGGTGAGGCTCTGTCCATCTCCCTAGTGGGGACATGGAGGGCAGGACACATGGTGGAGCTGAGGCTATTCTGACACTTGGATAGCCACATGTGGCTGTTCAAGAGGACAGCTGGGGACCTCCTGTGGATGCAGGGGTTGCAAGGGGACACCTCTCATCAGGCCCTTCCTGGGAAACCTCCCCTTCCTGGCTGGGTGCAAACACATTGCTCTCCGGCTCCTGCTGGGACCCCTGCCTGCCTGGGTGGGAACCAAGCCAGGCCTAGTTGGCTCCCTACAGGAAATCAGAGCTTCCCACCTGGGACCAGATAAAACACGGTCATGCTGGCGTTGGGTGGCCCTCATGAGATGAGGATGGAGACAACCCCAGAGGTTGGCCCCGTGAAGAAGGAAGCAGGGACCACAGTGACAGCTGCTGGGAGCTGGCAGAGCCGGGAGGGCCTCCCAGAGCCACAGAGAATGTGGCCCAGCCCTGAGCCACACTTCTGGCATTCAGGACTGTGGAGAGACGTTGCTGTGCCTGTGGCAGCATGTGTCCCTCCAGGTTCCTCGAAGCTCCTAGCAAGAACTTGACTCCTCTCTTCTAGTGCTGGAGGAGTGGAACTCAAGGACCGTGGGTTTCTTCTGCTGAAACTAAGACCCTACTGAGAAATTCCCAGCCTATCCCAAAGTAGGTGATCCAGACTCACTGTTCAGCCTCACTCCCTCCTCAGGGAAAGAGGAGACAGGAAGTAGCCTTGTGGTCGTTGTGGGGCAATAGTCCCATGCCAGTCACCGAAGAGGCCACTGCTGCTCTGTCATTGAAAGCTAATGCAGGCCCAACTCCAAGTGCAGCCCTGGCCCATCCCATCTAGAGGGCAGAACTAGAGGGTTTGGGGCTCAGCATGTGGGAGACCCCAAATAGGAAGCCTGCCTGCCTTCCTCCTGCCTCCTGCTCAGGGCCCTTCCCAACCTCTTGGTCACTTCCTGTTTCCCTGTACTACCGGGGGTTAAACCCTGAGGCCTTCACATGGAGTCCCACCATTTTATTTTTATTTCGACACAGGGTCTTGCCAGTCAATAAATTAGGGGGCCTGAGCTCAAATCTTCCATCTTCCTGCTTCAGCTTCCTCGAGTGTAGGGAATATTAGGTGTGCACCCCCATGCCTGGCTTCCTCTATCCCCCTGTTGTGATAATAAATGGGTGATACTCCCTCTTTGCCAGAGGGCATGAACACCCCAGTTCCTGTAGGACCTTGTGTCCCTGACTTAGTTCTGTGAGAAGCCACCTCAGTGTCACATGGATATTTCTGTGTTTGCCTCTGTGGAGGACACCCAGCCCCACCTTGCACACCAGGTGGAGGAACTGTAAGCTGACCCCACACTCCATGGAACAGGACCTGGTGATGTAACAGGAGACCTCTCAGGAGTCACAGACAGAAATGTTGGGCCAGAAAAAAATAAATTAAAAATTAAAAAAAAAAATGTTGGGCCAGGTGTGGTGGCGCACACCTGTAATTCCAGCACTTGGGAGGCTGAGGCAGGAGGATCAGTGCGAGTTCGAAACCAATCTGGGCTACAAAAGAGAGCTCCAGGCCAGCCTGAACTACATAGCAAGACCCTGTCTCAAAATGACAAAAAAAAAAAAAAAAAGAAAGAAAGAAAGAAAGAAATGTTGGACCACTAGGACCCTTTGGAATTTGGCAGACCAGCTCCTTGAGGTGTAAATGGCAACTGAGAGGCACTGAGGGTCTATGGTGGTGTAGACCCCAAGAGTCCAAGCTTCCTGCCATGCTGGAGCTACTTTTCTCTGCCTGGGCCTCTGCTGGGCCAATTCTGGGTTGAAGCCCTGGAACAGGGACTGAAGCCTCTGAGCTGTGAGCTGAGAGAAACTGCTCTTCCTTTAGGTCTGCTCTATCAGGTATTTGCCCCAGCAGTGAAGAAAGTGATTGAGCAGAAGTGCCCAGGACATCCAGCAATGGAATGGAACGAAGCCCTGGCCCACAGCCACATAGGACGTGGTACTGAAATTTGTAGTTCACAGAGACCGAGCTGTATGGTTCCCTCACAGGACAAGCTACAAATGAGGACATAGTTGGTGGCCAGCATGGGGGTGGGTCTCCTCTGGGGTGATGGGAGGTTTTGGGACTCTACAGGGGGACAGCACAATTTGTATACATGCTGCTGAGTTAGGGTTCCAAAGGTGAATTTCATCAGAATTACAGAGCAGGAAGGGAAGGACCACCGGCCAGGCCTCAGTCGTGCATGTTGCTACCAACGCCTCTAGCACTCCTGGGCCCTGCAGTCCTGGGGCTGAGGACCAGAGGCAGTCTGCAGTCCTGCAGTCTTCGGGTTTGGAAAACTTCTCCCCAAGGCCAAGCTGACAAGCAGGGTCATGTCCCCGTCGATGGCACAGGGTCACTTTCTAGAGGCTTCCTGGGAGCTTCAGCCATGACCACCACAGCCTGCAGAGATGGAGGGCTCATGGTGGGAAGGAGGGAGGAAGTGGGGGCTGGAAGATAAGAGCTGACAGAGTAGAGATGAGTGAATCTCAAAGGAAGAGCCAACAGCAGGAAACAAGAGGACACTGGGTGAGGCTTTATTTTCAAGTTGTATTTCCAGACTAAGCGAGCATGTGTGTGAAGTAAAAAGCTTCAGAACCTCAGAGAAGTAGGAAGAAGGGCAGACAGATGCCTCTGCCATCGGAGTGGCCAGAAGGAGCTTGGGGCATCACCCATTGCCTCTCCCCACATCCACTTCAGATCCCCATGTGAGGACAGACACTGGGGAGTGGTTTGTGGGGTGACCATGCCTGTGACTCAGTTTCTCTTGGAGATGAGGATGCGCCAAGAAAACAAAAAAGGAGCTCAGAAAACAGGATACAGATGGTGCCAACCCCACATTCCCCAGGAAGCCTGGGTAGGGGGCTGAATGTAAAACTCTCCAGGGACCCCACAGAGTTCTGGTCACCCCTCAGAGAGCACATTGGGAGTGCCCTGCTGGCAGATGTGCCCTCCTGCCACTCAGGGAAAGAAGGAACGCCGCATCCCAAGCCCTAAGCCCTGATCGCTTCCTGGCATTTGGCCCCCATGAGTCATGCAGGAATAGTGAGGAGCGTGGGTACCCAGGGCCAGCGTGCAGTGTGATGCGTCCGCAGCCCTGCTCACCAGGCAGAGCAGGGTTAAGTGTGTGTGAGGGAGAGAGAATCCCAGGCTGCCTGGAACTTGAAACTTCCCAGCTGAGAGCCAGTGAGCAGGGAGCCAGAGGGAGCCTCAGACTGAACTGCGCTGCTGCCACCGTGGCTGCAGACACCTGGGGTCTCAAAGGCTCCAGCACAGCTGTCCCTCACCACTCGCATGGCCCACAGCCCACACACCTCTGCTGTCCAGGTAAGTGCCATGTCGTGGCAGCTAGGCTCAGGCTCTGGCTGTCAGAGATGAGGGTTTTCGTTGAGAGCTTGGATTTAGTGCTGGCAGGCAATCTGTGTTTTTATTATTCATGTGTTCAGACTCATAGGCACTCAAGTGCAATCTGGAGACGTCTTCAAAACAAAGCACTTTGTTTTTCTGTTGAAAATCCCAGTTGCTATACTGCAGGCGGGGGGCTCAAGGGGAGCAGAGGCACAGTCGGAAGAGCAATCTGTCCGAGTCTTTGATCTGGAGTGATGGAGGGGGGGGGTGGGGAGTTGCCAGTGCTCGACCACTTGCGTGCTTGCTTCTTTTCTGTCCGTGATGGGTTCCAGGTGACTGACTTATCTCTGGGCTCCAAGGCTGCGGTGCGATGCAAACAAACCCAATAGCTTCTCATTTTGTTAAATGTGTGTCTCCTTATGGCTCTTCTGATGAAACTGGGACGTAAGAGGATTGGGTACCTTGACCCACCAGAACCAGATGGCATTTTGGGCCAGACAGCCTGTGCTTGTAACCACTTATCTTAAGCACACACTGCCGAGAATGGCGGCAGCTTCTGATACTTGTGGGTACTGTTCTCATCGTGACCCTTTGACTTGGACATATTCCAGAGCACCCCTTCTTAGTACTCACTCCATGTGTCTGTTTCCCATTATGAAGTTGGGCTGTAAACGAAAGTGACAGTTGCAATTTCAGAGCATGATCTTCCTGACACTCCCTTGGAAGGTAGCTAGTGGGTGAAACCAGAAATCCCCTGCCCAGGGGTCTCAGTGGGTATGTCTTACTGGCTAGTTGCCTGGGCCATGAGAGATAGGGACTGGGGGACTCAAGCAAGGCTCAAGGACACAAGATGGGCAGAAAATGTGGATAGCCCCTCAGAAGCTGCCTCCTTCCAAGTGCTACTGTGCTTTTGTGGAAAGCCAAGGTGTATGTCTGTATGTGGGGAAGGTGACCTCCTTGCTTTCTGGCCCTGGGCAAAGGCAGGGAGTGTGGGCCACCATGGTGGGAGGCCATCCCCAGCCCAGTGGGCTGAGAGCACTCACAGCATTTGTCCATGTGGCCACTGGTAGTCAGTGTGTCCCATGTTGAGACCTATGGTGTCAGTGTCCTCACAGCTGTCCCAGAGACCAAGGCTGTGGGCTTTTTCCCAGAGCCCTGCTCAGCTCAGCTCAGCTATGAGGCCCCTGTGGCCCTGTCCGCTCCTGTCTATCAGACCGTGATATGGCTCTTCAGAGTGCAGGATTCATGGCTCTAGCCCTCTGGATGTGGCAGCCTGGCTTGAGCAGTGTTACAGGCTCCCTAGGACACTCCCTCCTCCCACCCCAGAGCTGGACAGCCACGTTATTTGCACACTGTGCAGCTCTTGCCTCTAATTCTGAGAATCCTCAGCTTTGAGGATGGGTCACCACCCTCCTTGCCCTGCCAGGCCTGGCTGTTTCTAGTGTACCCTCCCACTCAGGTGTACGCTGTGAAGCATGGCAGTTTTGCTAGTGCTCCCTGAGGTGTGCGTAGAGCAAGGCACGTGCAACTGGGGGAGACACACGTGACTCTGCTCGCCTCTGACCCGGAAAGGCCATGGGTGCCACCTCTGAATGCCCTTCAATGCAGTCTGGTCCCCTCAGGATCTTTTGGGGACCCCGTGCTGACTACTGTCTCTGTCCTCATATTCCCCAGTCATCCTGCATGGACGATGGTGGGTGGGGCCTGGGGTTTCTCCTGTAGATGGGAGCAGGGAGCAGTAGTCCCTGTGGCTCAGTGTGGGCCTATGGGATCAGGAACAGAAGCTCCCTCACTTGTGAGTCATCGCGCACTTCTGCTCAGTGTTGACCTGCTTATGCTACGTGCTGCTGGAGGTTTGCAGGGCAAACAGAGCCTGGCAGCTTGGCAAGGCTAACGGCCTCCCCACCTTTTCAGATCCAAGAAACTGCCCTTGGGGTAGCAGTGCTGGGGCAGGGGCTGGCCAGAGGCTGAGGCCCCAGGTCAGGGCCAGGGGAAGGGAGGCCTCTGTCCCCTGGTGGTACTCAGAGACCCTTGCTGAGATGCCACCATATGACACGCAGCTCCACGGTTCTTGGCACATTCCCAAGTGGTGCCTGACCCTGTTGATGTCCCTCTGACAGAGCCTGTCCCTAGACCCACATCCCTGCCCAGGTACCTCTGTGCATGCTGCATAGATTTATCACTGAAGGCCCCAGGTTGTAGACCTCGAGTCTGGCTGCTCTTCCAAGACCCCTATGTCACCCAGAGGTGACCTTTGCCCTGTGTGGCATTGGGATGTACATCAGGGGTGGGCGTTCACACCAGTCCCTGGGTATGCAGAGGAGGTCACCAGGGGCGTGCTCCCAGCACCCCAGCCCTTCTGGCCCTGGGACCAGGCCAAATTCTCTGTCAGATTGGCCACCTTCAAGAGATCTAGATCTGAGAGACCAGAGGGTGCTACTCACCAGGTGTCCTCATCACCAGGGCCCGGGGAAGGGGTCTGTGTGGCTGGCCCAGTATGAGATGGCCTCCTGTCTCCTTGGCCCACCCTAAGCTCAGCACTGTGTGTTTTCCTCCCCAGAGAATCAGCACAGGAACCCATAGGGGAAGCCCAAGTACTCTGGGTATCCACGTATCTGGGTCCACACTCCCCCATCATAGAACTGTCCTTCGTCATCTTATTTATCTCCTTGTTTACTTTGCAACTTCCTAATACACTTATCTTGAAAAGCCAAAGGTTCCCTTTATTTTTTATTTTTTAGCTATTCCAAAGGCATACATATCCCAGTGTTATAATAGGACCGGCACTTCAGGATTAGTGTAAATACAGACCTGGATGTGGTGGTGCCTACTTGTAATCCCAGCGCTCATGAGACTGAGGCAGGAAGATTATCAAGAGTTTGAAGACAGTTTGGGGTACACAGTGACTCAAAGCCAGCCTGAACTACATAGTGGCACAAACTAGTAAACAAATCCCATCAAGAGATGAAAAAGCTGTTTAACAATGATAAGAAACATCAAAAATGAAAAATAGGGGGCCAGAGAAAAGAACTCTATCCCAGGAACACAGGAAATCCTGCTCATAGCACCAAGCTGGCTACAGGGGCCCCAGAGTTTTCCTTTAAGAACCAACTCTCATCTGGACATGGTGGATCAGGCTTGCAATCTCATCTGCTTGGGGACTGAGGCAGGAGAGCATGAGTTCATGTCAAGCCTGGACAATTTAGTGAGATCCTGTCTTAAAATAAAAAGTAAATGAGACCCTATAGACCCTGTTGACCCTATCCTAAATACGGTGGTGGGGGGAGTAAAAAAGGCTAGAGATGGAGCTCAGAGTGAAAGCCTTGGACTATATCCCCAGCCCTGCAAAAAAGGAGGAAAGGAAGAGAGAAGGGAGGGAGAGAGGAAGAAGAGGAGGAAGAGAAAGCAAAGCAAGACAGCAAAGTTAGAGGGTCAAAGGCCCTCCTGTCAGACCCACCCTGACCAGGATCTCTTTTCCTCTGATGCTGTCCACATGTCACCCATTGTCTCTGCCTCAGGTTCCCTTGCTTGCCCTGCCCCACAGTGTCGGACAGGCTAGACAGGCAGTAGTTCCTTGTCCTGTATGGAAGGTGAGGGGCCAGCAGCACGCCTTGACAGCAGTGGGCTCAGCTGGGCTGCCACCTGCTGCCGCCCAGTTGGACCATGAGGCAAGCTGGTCAGAACTGAGCATGGCATGGGCCCCCCTGGCCGGAGGTGCAGTAGGCTGTTGTCAGGATGTACCTGCTGCTGTCTCAAGAACAGACAGCTCTGCCCAGTCAGTCCCAAGCAGTGCTGTAGCCCTGTCCCCTTCACTTGGACCAGGCAGGGTATAGGGCCAGAGCTCTTGAGCTGAGGCTGGCCTCAGCCCCTCTACCCCATGGCTGCCCTTGGAGTCTGCTTCCCAGACAGTGGCTGGGCTCCTCTGGTCCCATGATGGAGTCCCTCACCTGCTTGCACAGGTTTTATCCTAGGCATGTGGTCACACAGGTGACTCAAGCAAGTTCAGACCCCACCCAAGGGCACACCAGTGCGCACCCAGGTTATGTATCACTTCATCCCCTGGCCTTATCTTCACCTTGGGAAGCAATGCACCAGGTTGGAAGCCGTGGTAGGACTCAGCACTACTCTGTGCACCCAGGCTCTGGACCTGGGCCCAAAGCTGGAGGTGCCTCCTTGGCATGGCCATTTGTTTCCTGTGAGTTTGGGCCAGTCTGCCTTCCCAGGGCCTTGTTTTTAATATAAAGTGGCTCACCAGCCTTGCAGTGCAGCCAATTATACTACAGGGATGTCGTGTCTGTAGAGGATCATCAGGCAGTCTCTGTGGGCTGGGGCGGCAGCCCTGCTGTGGGGAGTCCATGCCTGTGTTCAAGTCCACCCACACATACAGGTGGTGGGAGGAGAGGGTGAGGTGAAAGGCTGCTGTGTGTGGTCTGGAGTTCAGCTTACCTAAAGCACAGAGTCTGGCACATACAGAGTTCTTGCTGGGCCCCAGTCACTGTTGAGATTCCCATGAACCCAACAAGGCTCATGCTAGTCAGGCAAGGGCCATGGAACCCCATCATCTCCTAATGTGGCTAAGGACATTCTCCACATGCCAGATCCATAACTCTTCTATGGTTTAGCTCACTCATGTGTAAAGGGGAGAGACAGAAATGTAGTCCTCACCTGAAAGAGTGTCTAGGAAGACCGAGTGGAGGAAAGTAAGAAATGCTTTGAACTAATTTGATGGACAGTGGCTGCTATTTTTCAGGTAATATCATGGCATCTACTTCCTGTGCCATGCTGTCTGTTTCATGTGTTATGGTATCTACTTTGTGTTTCCAGGTGTTTGCTCTGTGGTATTAGGGTTCCTGCCTAAGATCTCTCGGTGGCCCAGGCTATAAAACGTACAAATCAGAGATATGGAGCTTCCTGTTTCCCATAAATCCTTTTGCCACCCCATGTCAAAGGCCCAGACATGCTACCTTCAGCCAGGTGCCAGCCCTCTGTGAGGTACAATGACTCCTTCTTCCTGAGTTGACCCTCATTTGCTTGGGCTGGCCATGAAGTACATTGAAATACCTACTGTTTGGGCTCTCTTGCAGCTAAAGCTGGTCATGTGGCACCAAGCCAAGGAAATGGCAGTTAGACAAAACCAAGTGAGGCTTCTGGGGAAGTGCAAGTGTCAGGCTTAATAGTAACAGACCCACCCTGTAGGCACCATTTGTCACAATGTACTGCTCAAAAGTAGAGTTGCAATCTTGAAGCAAGCCACCAACCTTCCTTTGTCTCTCTGATTTGGCCACCCTTTGTTGATGTTTATCTGAGCTGCTTTGGACATGTGACAGGCCCTCACTGCTGGGTGACACTCACACCTTTATTAGGACTTGATCAGCAGCCAGTAAAGGGATCTGTGCCTGGGTTTCCAATGCTGATGCTCAGTTCTCATGTCTCTCCATCCAAGACATGTGCCAGTGGTATTGGTGGTGTCTTGGTGAAGAGTTCGGCAGGTCTTCCTGTGTCACTTGGTTCCCAGAGCACATCACAGCTCCAGGCACGCTGGGATAAGCTCATCTATGTACATTAAAGGCCTCATCAGACTAAGTGTCTGCTTAGGCAAGCACAGGCACTGGGGTCCAATCCTTGGCACCATATGCCACACGAGCCCCACCCCCAGGAACACTGAGTAGGCTACCAAGATCAGGCATGGTGGCTCATGCCTGTAACCCCAGTGCGGGGGAGGCTGAAAACAGGAGGACCACTACAAGTCAAAGCTGCATAATGAGAACCTGTACCAAATACATTTTAAAAAATATTTTTTAATCTTTTTATTTATTTATTTACTTGGTACAAGGTCTCACTATGCAGCTCCGACTCTAATAATCCTCCTGTCTCAGCTTCCCAGCATGGGATTATGGGCATGTGCTACCATGCCCAGTTTCAGGGCTGGCACGGCATGTAGTTCCAGGGATCAAACCCATGTCTTTGCACTTGCCAGGCAGATCCTTTAGAAAAGCATCGAGAGCCACCGACTGACAAGTACATTTCCACAGACCCCGGCCAGAATGTTGCCAAGGCTTCCTGATGCTCTAGGCCTGCATGAACTTAGCATCCTTGGCCACTGAAGTGCACAACTTGCTCATAGCTTCCTAGGCAGTTCTCTTGCTCTGCCATCCACATCCAGGAAGAGAAGCAAGGCTGTGCCTG
Source organism: Capromys pilorides (assembly GCA_004027915.1). Taxonomy (NCBI): domain Eukaryota; kingdom Metazoa; phylum Chordata; class Mammalia; order Rodentia; family Capromyidae; genus Capromys; species Capromys pilorides. Next base: position 34,001 of record PVKN010003595.1, read on the forward strand.
GGGAAGGGAGGGAGCACTGGTTCAGGACTGGCGTGGGGCAGTGGGTGCATAGATGTGTGTGTGTGAAGAGAGTGGAGACCTAAATGCGCAGACGTGTGGAGGTCCAGAGCCCTGGGCCAGGAGCCCAGCCATTGCTGCACAAGGTGCAGCCTCAGGCTCCGTCTCAGCTGTGCATGCCTGTGTCCTTCCATTGTTGCCAAAGACTCCTACGGAGGATACTTTGCTCTGCTGAGACTGTGCTACCTGTCCCTCTTCACTGTTCCTGTCAAAACCAGTTGCTGGAAACAGCCTGAGCTTGACCTTTCCATCAGAATTCCTCACTCCATGTGCAGGCCAGAGCAGCACCTGCCTATCGGGCTTGCAGCCTTGATGCACGGTCCCCAGAGAGGGCATTAGGCAGCAGAGTCATAGGTGTGTGTGTGGAGTCAAGGAAAGTGCTGGTCCCTAGCCTATACCTGTCTCTGATGTCCCCAGGAAGTGGGGCTACATCAACAGTGAGGTAGGGGTTACAGCTCCACAGCCTGATCCTGAGAAATGGGAAAGAAGTTCATGGCAGATGGAAGGCAGGGTCTAGGTTCCACTCTACCCAGAGGTTCCATCCATCTGGCCTTGTGGAGATTGTGAGACTCAGCCTTGCATGTGGATTCACTCTCTTCTGGGGTGAGTGGGGCTAGGGAGTCAGGTCTGCCTCCAGGGGTTTTGGTGAGGAGGACACCCACAGGGAGCTGAACTCTACCCCATCAGCCTCCAGCTCTCCTCTTCAGCTTGGGGCTCAGCTCTTCAGCCTGCTCCTTGATGCCCAGTTCTCCCTGCTCCTCATTACAGAAATGATAGCTGATAAACTCCATCCAGCATCCAGCTTTGTTCTCCTCTTCCAGAGTGAGGTCATCAGACCCTAAGGCAGCAGCAATGGAAGGGCTAAGGACTTCAGGCAGCTGGAGGAAGCGGCTAGCTGCCGCATGTTACCTGGAAGGCATTGCTAGCAGGGCCCGGGACTACTTTAGTGGCCAAGGAGTGGTAGGAGCTCAGCCAGGCAAGCAGCCACCATCCTTACAGCCCTACGGAGGACCTCATTGGCAGCATAGGTGGTCCCTGGTTCCTCTGCACCCAGGCTCCTGGCAGGCCAGGGAAACTGGCTAGAAAATGTTAAAGACATGGAGCACAGGATGGAAGCTGTCCGGGGTCTGTGTTGATCCAGAGGATACAGGCTGGGTAAGGGTGGCACCCTTGGGCCCCTAGCTTCCTGGGGTTGTATGGTCTCTCTGGGGGCTCTGAGGGGGTTTCCTAAGTCCTGAGTGGAGGGGGTGTGAGGTGATGTGCACGCCTGTTCCATGGACCTCAGTGCTGCATCCAGAGCTCTGCAGTGTGGCCTGGCCCTGCCATAGCCTCCAAGGGGCTGACCCTGCTGTAAAGAGGAAGATGAGAGTCACTCATGCCTCACAGAAACTGGAAAGTGAGCCACCATGCCAGGGCCTGAGGTGGCCTGCATGGCCCCACTGGCACTTTAGAGCTAAGTGATCCACAGAGAAGAGAGAACACTGAAAGGGCTGTTAGGCAGTGTCGCCTCAGTCCCCATTCATAAGTCAGAAGCTGGCTCTGGCCTCCTGGAGGGCTAACGAGGAGGAATTCCATAAATATCTAAGCATATCTACATTGTATTCTAATGAGTCAGGGAATTATAAATCATGTTCATGCCATTCAGGAACCTCTATAGCCACCTAATTCCTTGCTGGTAAGGCTGGCTTCAGGCCGCTCACCCTACTGACACAACTGTGCGGCCATCAGTCAACATTTAAGCCCATAGTCACCTGGTCAGAGTGCCTGCTTTCTGTCACTGTGCTGTACTCCAAAAGCCATTACCTCCTCCTTCAGCCTTCTCAGAAGTGAAACAAATGCCTCAGTGACTGTGCCATCCAACCAGAACAGTCACAGGGGCTTTGCAGTTCGGAGTCACTCACAGCATGCTCACACTTGCTCTAAAGGACACTAAGTTGCCAGGCTAGGCTTGATTTTATGATCTTCTCCATGCCCAGCTTGGAGCACATATGTTAAAACAGCTTTTTAAAATCTACAATGGTGCATCAGGTTTGATTTCCCAACACACACATGTGCAGTTGCACATAAACCTATTTAAAGGAAGGTTAAAAAAAAAAAAAAAGCCTGGGTGGCCTGGTTGGCCTGGATGTAGGAGCCCACCCCTGTAATCTTCCCAGCTTAGGAGGCTGAAGCAGGAGTACTACAAATTCAAGGCCAGCCTGAACAACTAATGAGATCTAGCCTCAAAATGAAACTTAAAGGAAAGCCAGGGTGGCTCGGCAGTCCCTGGGTTCAATTGTACAATTCAGTTCAATCCCAGGAATAAAAAGGTATGTTCTGTGTAGCCTGCCTGTCCACCAAGGGAGTGCTAGTCTGTAAGTGCTGTGGATTGGGCTGGGAAGAGAGGCACTGAGTACTTGAAGCAACAGCCACCCGATCCCAGGTACCCCTCTTACCTCAGGACAGAGGGAACTCTGAGGCCAAACCCATGCCA